>JAJEJO010004970.1:51299-68906 GCA_020662805.1 Glaucomys volans | reverse complement strand
TGCACACAGACACGCACACACAGGCAGACACACGTGCGTGCACACAGACATGAACACACACACTCGGTGCACACACACTGTGTCCACCTGACGCTGCCCAAGTGCTGGCTCTTCCTAGAAGCAGAGCTGACATCTGGTGTGCGTGAAGTCAGAGAAGTAGGATCTCAGAAAACACCGGCAGCAAACATGGGGCCTAGGTCGGCCGAGCGGGCGGGGACTGGGCAGGGCAGGTGGAGCAGATGGGGCAGGAGCAGTGCACACCTTCGGGCAGCATCCTGCTGTCGGTTTGTCTGTCCCACAAACTGTCCTTAGTGGGCATAGGGCCCTCAGCTGCCGGGGGAAATGCCACACTTGCAGGGACCCCAGAATCTGCTGGTGCTCTGTGCCGAGGGCCTGGGGATAGGCGCAGGGTGCTCATGGCTCCTGGGTGGAGACCTGGAGGGCAGAGTACACTCACAGTCACACAGTGTGGGTGTCTCATGGTGTCACTACTGCCCCGAGGTCCTGCAGGCCAGGGCCTGACCACGGCTTCACCCCCAATGGGGCTATGTGGCTTGGCTCACTGGACCTCCACGTGTCTCCGTGTCCTCATCTATAAAGTTGGCATGGCACCAGCTGCCTCTGGGGCCTGGGGAGACTCATGTTGCTGAGGGACTCTGCCCTTGGTGACAGCCACAATGTGCTGGAGTCCAGCCTCTTGGATGGCCAGGGAGGAGGAGCATGGTGATGGCCCGGAGGGTGGACAGGATCGGGAGATTCCAGCAGGGGAATTCAGCACCTCCTCCAACCAGCATGGAGGCTCCCCCACAAGAGCGCGTGAGAACCTGCCCGGGCCCAGGACCTGCTTTCTGGGCCTCTGACACCCACGGGACCCTGATTTCAGGTCTCTGACTTCAGAAGGCTGGGCCAGATCCTGCAGATCCTGCATGGCCCATCCCCACTTGAGGACATTAGGAAATTCCAGCTCGCGGTGACCTCTGCCGCCCGGCACACCAGGCGAGTGAGACAAGAGCAGATGCTGTCCTGGGCCCCGGGAGCTCTCCTGGAAGAACAAAGGTGATTGTAACTGCTTTAATAAGGAAAGAAAAACAATTAGCTTGAATATCGACGCTTCCTTTCACCTTTTGCCAAGTCCGACTTGAATTCATTTGAAAGAAAACTGTTGCTGGTTGCACAAGCCTTGGTCCCTGGTTTGCACTTGGCAAACCTTTATTTGACCAATTAGGGCTGAGAATGTAGAAAAGTATGGAAATGATATGTCTCTGAAAGGGTCACTTTAACACTGGGAGAGAGACCCTAAGGAATAATTAGTGGAGCTGAAGCTCCATGCCATTGTCAATGGCTGTGATGTGAGTTGCAGCGTTGATTAGCGGGGTCACGTTAGGCACAGATCCTAAATGAAAGCAATTGTTGCTGAACTATCCACTGCTTCCTTCCCCGCCCCTGTCTCTCCCGAGACCCTGTCACCAGGGCCACAGCATCAAATGAGGACTTGGTTCCCTGCTCACCACACTGGGAACCATGGAAAAGTCAGAGGGGACGAGGGGACTGGTGCCCCCGCACAGGGACGACAGCCCCCAGGAACACGGCAGAGCCACAGGGAGCCGGGAAGGAAGCTCAAGTCTGGGACAGGAGGCACTGCAGAGGCCACCTCCATGCTTGATGTCAGAGCCATGCTGGACATCAGTGACTGCCACAGCAGGGAGGGGCTGGGTGGAAATGCCAAAGGGCAGGCCGGGCTTGCTTCTTAGGAGGAGTGACAATGACTCAGGTGAGGACGGAGGGTCCCCGTACCACTGTGGTGCCTGAGAACATCATGGGGACTTTCTTCTGGTCCAGGGTGAAGAAGAAACTGGTGTGCCCAGCGGGATCCCGGTCCTGACCGTGAGGACGCCTCCAGGTGACCTCCACAGGCACACACAACGGAAATGCTCCCCTGGCCCAGGAACAAGGCACATGCAGAGAATCCGGCGGGAGGGCAGGCAACAGACCGAGAAGCTGGTTAATGACAGTGAGGGCTCATTAAAGCCTTCTCGTTTCCAGTGGGAAAGTCGGCCGCGCTGGCTCGGCTCATGGGCAGGGCGCTCCCTTGGCCTGCTGCCCTTGGCGTTGGGCCAGCCTCGTTTCGTAATCGGCTGCACTGGCTTCACAGAGAGGTCGCGTCTGTGACAGGCCTGCATCCACCGTCCCCAAGGAGCGGGGGGCCGAACCCAAGCCCCATTCTGGCAGAAATAGGGTCCTGGGTCACATGATGGAACACGAGGCCCAGGAAGAATAGCCCTGGCAGGGAATGTCCTGGAGTCAGACTGCAGGGCCAGGGCCGAGGCACCTAGGAGTCTCCCTGGAGCTAGACCACGGGCCATGCCTCCTGCTGGTGCCCGACCCGCGGGCAGCGTGCCACCACTTCACCAAGCAGCTGGTCATCCTGACTCTGCAGAGGCTCTGGGTCACGTGGGTCGTCGCCCTCTGCACTCCGAGGTACAGCTTCTTCAGGCTCCATGCTGCTCCAGCAAGCTGCCACCACTGTCCCCGCCTTGACATTGAGAGTGCAGGGAGCAAGCTGGGTGACTCCCTGGTCTCTCTCAGAACATCAAGGATGCTCACACCCCAGAAGCCCCAGAGGTCTCCCCTCGCCCTCACTCTTCCTGAGTCGATGGACCTGGCTTGGGGAACAGTGCTGTGGTTGGAATGTGTCCCCAGGGTGAATCTCAAGCCGTAGTGCTGACAGGTGGGACATGTCAGAAGTGAGAGGTCACCAGGGTGCTGCCTTCGTGTGTGGGCCGATGTCACCAAGTGGGCTTCATGAGAACCAGCTTGTCTCTGGCCTCGGGCACCTTCTCCCGTCCCCCAGGGCTGGCGCAGCAGGAAGGCCCTCCCAAAGGCCAGCACCTCGATCTTGGATGTCCAGCCTCCAGCACCCCCTGGGACAAATTCCCTGTCTTTGCCATCATCCCTCTGAGGCACTCCGTTACAGGAGCCCCCAGCAGAACCAAAAGCAGGGGCTGCTGCTGGCAGGGTCACCCTGTGCCTTCTCTGGCAACAGGTGCATCCCTAGGAGGGTGACACTGACTCCGTCCCCGTGTGAGCCCTGCAGAGCGCACTCACACAGGCACGTCCACAACGTCACTTGGCATACGGGGCCATCAGTGTCACACAGCACGTGACCAGGCCTGCAGGTACCGAAGTGGCTTTGGGATGGGTGGAGGCTGGAGGAGCCCGAGTACCGTGAGCAGCCACGGCGCCATCCAGCCAGGGCCCGGGGAGAAGGGCTGCTCTGCCCACACACCCTCCACCAGAGCCCGTGACAGTCCTGGAACCTCTGCCCCGTGAGGCTAATGTGAACCTTTCCCTTGAAAGTGCCGTCCATTCAGGCCTCACAGCCAGGAAAGGTGTCAGACACCGTGAAAGGAGGAAAAGGTGTGTGTAGGGGAGAGGACTCGGTGGGCCCGAGGGGCCTTTGGAAAGAGCTCACTGGGGGCGCATGGCCAGGTGCCAGCTACTGTGACATCAGGAGGAGCCCTGGGCCCTTCCACCAGAGGCCAGAGCGGGACCCCGGGGCAGGCTTCTAGGGGGCCCCCGTGGGACCTTGCTGTCCCCTGCCTGTGCCCTCAAGGCGCCCTCCACAGCCTGGGGCTGTGCTCCTCACCACCCAGCCGTGGCTCAAGGGGTCCACGTGCAGTGGGTGGCTGCTCTGGAAACACAAGGTGACGCCTTGGTGTCACTGGTGTCACTCATGTGTTGCTAGTTCTGCAGATGCGGAGTCTGGGAGCTGAGTGCCAAGGCAGCCTCCACCTAGGTTTCAATGGACGTCAGGACAGCCCTAGGCCCAGGCTGCGGAGAGGACCACCAGGGCAGTGCCCTGTCGTGGTTTGGATCTGAGGAGCCCCAACCTCCTGTTCGGCCAGGAGTGTTCAGACTGAAGTGACTGTACCGTGAGGGCTGAGAGCTGATCAGTCCTTCCAAGCGTGAAGGGCCTGGTTGGGTGGGAGCTGGAGGAGGGGGCACTGAGGGCTGCATCTTCCCTGTGGCTCCTCCCCAAGCCCTGCTTCTTGACCCTCCATTGGCAGAGCACCTTCCTCCACTGCGTCTTCCGCCATGCCTCACCTGGGCCCACAGCGATGGAGTCAGCGGTCCATGGACTCAGACCGCGGAAACCATGGCCCCAAATAAACTCTTCCTCATCGAAGTTGATCTTGTGGGGTGTTTGGTCACAGTCATGCAAAAACTGACTGAAACACTCATGGAGCCATGGGTGGAACCCAGAGACCCAGAGCTATGGGGTTCTAGACGGCTGCAGGTGGGCCTGCCTCCATGAGCCACCTGGGGCTGAGCAAGCAAGCCGCAGGGGCAGGGCTGCCTGGAGCTGCAGGCCAGCCCAGCATGTGAGAGGCTCACGGGAAAGACCATCCTGGGGCCCTGAGACCCAGTGCCGGCGTCCTCCACGTGGACTGCACTGTTACCATGGGAGGCGGAGCCTTTCCTTGAGAGTGAGCTTGTAATAGGAGCAAGCCCGTTGCCTGGGGCCCTCAGCCCTGTCCATCCTCTGCCTCGGGATGACACTGCACCAAGGCCCCGCCCAGGCACGCCAGCTTTCAGAGCCAGGAGAAGGAAGTCCGTGCTCCTCAGTCACCTGCTCTGTGCTAACCTGTTAGAGCAGCAGGAAACGGACCCAAAGGAGGACAATGGGTGCCCCCCGGGGGACCCTCCAGTCCCCTGCAGGCGGGAGTGTGGACTGTCCCAAAGACCCTCTCAATGCAAAATCTAGGTTTAACTGTGGTGAGAAGGAGGCGTGAAGCCCGAAAATCTACCCACAAAGTTCTCATCTGGATTCAAATACCTCAAGGATTTTTTCTATTTTGGTTTTCGGAACATTCTGAGATAATAACTTAGTTTCACTTTCATCACCTCATTTCCCCTTTCTCCTCACCACCTTTAAATTTGTGGAGGTACAGAGACAATGCATCAGGGCGGTTCCACAGGACCCTCCATGACACATGACCTCGATGGAGCCCTGGAGGCAGATACAGAGAGGAAGCAAGCCCCACAGGACCCCCGCAGCTCCCCAGCAGGTCCCCAGCAGGCCCTCCTCAGTCGGCCTCCAGCAATCCCCCTGGGAGGTCCTCCAGCAGGTCCTCCTCAGTAGGCCTCCAGCAATCCCCCTGGGAGGTCCTCCAGCAGGTCCTCCTCAGTTGGCCTCCAGCAATCCCCCTGGCAGGTCCCCAGCAGGTCCTCCTCAGTAGGCCTCCAGCAATCCCCATGGCAGGTCCTCCAGCAGGTCCTCTTCAGCAGGTTGCCCCAACAGGCCCTCCAGCATGCCCTACAGTAGCTTCCCCCAGCAGGTCCCCTCAAGCCCCCCAGTTCCCCAGTAGGTTGCCCTGAAGTTCCTCCCACAGGTCCCCCGCAGGCACCCTCTTGCAGCTTCCCCCAGCAGGTCCCTCAGAGGCCCCTACAGTCTCCCAGAAGGTCCCAGAGACCCCCTGCTCCTGACAGGGCAGAGAGTCAGCCAAGAGTCTCAGCAGAGGGCAGTGCCCCCAGCCCAGCACTACCAGGGCCACTGGAGATGCCAAGCCTGGCGTGACAGCACGGCCACTGTGTCCTGGGACTTCGTCTCCCAGCAACCTCTTGGTCCTAGTGGTACCTTGGCCCAAGAACAAGGATGCCATTCTGCCAGCCTGGTGGGTGAGTGGTGGAGAGCACACCAGCTGGTGTGAGGTTCCAGCCCGGCTCGGACGCTTCCCAGCCCTGAGACCCAGCTGCCTCCCTGCGGCCGTGCCTCTTTCCCACCTGTAGACCAGTGCTGACCCAGTTCCTGGTGTATCATATCGTCCACGGAAGTGTGGATTCCAGTTCTCGTGTGGACTCGGACCCTGACGTGACTCACAGTGAAATGCACCATGTTCCCTGTGAAGTTGGGGCATGGCCTGCGTCTCCCTGCGTCTCCCTGCGTCTCCCTGCCGTCTGCCCCGCATGACTCCAGGAGCCCAGGGGAACTCGGACCTCAGGAACCACCTGCAAGGAACCCCCCACAGGTCTGCAGAAGCAATGTGTGTGCCCACCTTCCAGGGAGGCCTTCTGCGCTGGCCCCCAGAGCCGCTGCACACTGCAAGGGAGGCCTGACTTCATTAGCATTCACTTTTAATTGACAGGCAAGTCCATAGGCCAGAAGGAAACAACTTGAAGCGGGAGGCTGGGCTGGTGAAGGAGCGATGCGAGCTGCCCCGCCTCTTCATTAAGGGAGGGTAGGTGACAGTGGGCAGTCGCCACCCACAGTCTATTTTAAGGAGAGCCTGACTTGCAGGAATACCCCGAGAGGACCCGCGGCGCTTTCCCGCAAAGCTGAGGGGCAGATGCAGCCTCCTGCTGCGGGAGGAGGTCACACAGGCCCGGCTGCTAGCGGCAGGGGCAGTGCAATCGATGTCTCGTGGCTTTCCAGAAAAGTGGCTTTTAGAGGAACGAGGGCTGCCGTCACCTGGAGCAGCCTCTGAGCTTTGCCAGCACAGGGACCATGACAAGCCTGCTTCCAGTCCAGGGCAGGACAGCCTTGCTGATGAAGGACCAGGGATGGACAGGAGAAGGATGTGTGGGGAACTGGGAGAGGGACCTGCCTGCCCAAGGACGCGTGTGTGCCCAGGGGCCTCTCCGGCTCTGCAGGAATTAAAGCAGGAGGAGGGGTGGCCTTGGGGCAGCGGGGCCTGGACCTGTCGGGGAATGTCAGAGGTTGAGCTTCTGGGCCTCGGGGCTGCTGGGGGAGGTCGGCACCAACACTGGTGGTGGGTGCTGGGGCCTGCAACCCTGGTGGGGTCGAGCCCTCTTCCCTTCACAGGTCACCATTGTGAGACCCAGATGTCACTTCCAATGGTGTCCCATGCTCCTCATCCGACACTGGGTCGTTTGGGCTGGGCAGGCTTAAGGACAGATTTGCTCCTTCCACAGCCGGGCACCCCGTGCTGCCCAGCAGACCACGCAGCGGGCAGGCACTCAGGGCAACGTCACCGTGGCAGACACAAGTACCAGCATGCTCAAAAACCGGCTCTTTTCCTTTTTGGACGCTAGACATCTCTTGGATCTGAAGTCAGAACGACAAAAATGAAAATAATTTTAAGACTTTCTTTGCATGAAACGAAAGATATTTAGGAAAGAGTGTCTGCTTCTCTCCTCATAATCGAAGGATGGAAAGAAAAAGTATTGTGAACTGGAGTGACCCAAAAGGTGAACTTGGGCCAGTTCCCCCTAAATGAGTGGGGGTTAGGGAACAACCAGGCAGCTGGGACTTATTCTGAAAACAAGAAAACATAACTCACACCTGTAAGGAGAAAACACTACGGTGTGAGTGGATGGGGTGCCCTGAGGGTCTTGGTTGAAGGATTTGCAAGAAATAGAGAAAAGAAAATCTTTGTCTTTGAAACAGTGAAGACAAACAACCTCTTGCTTCCCAACTGAGCATGCATTCTAATTTGTCAGATGTATGTATGAACAGATGGATGGGTGGACGGGTGGGTGGGTGGATGGGTAGGTTGCTGGGTGGGTGGGTGGATGGGTGAATGGATGGATGAATGGATTGATGGATGGATGGAGAGATGGATGGATGGATTGGTGGATGGATGGATGGATGGATGGATGGATGGATTGGTGGATGGATGGATGGATTGGTGGATGGATGGATGGATGGATGGATAGAACTGACAGGCAAGAAGAAAGTCATCACACACCATCTCTCCAAATCTTAAGATAACTAGTTAATCAGGCATGTGCTAAGGATTCTTTATCTTTAGAAATCTTTAAAAATCAGGACTCACCAAAATTATCTGAGCAAGTGACAAATGACAGAAGCACTCCCTTCCCATGGTGCCTCCGGAACCCTGTGTGCATGTGTGCGCCAGCCAAGGAGTTCCATCTGATAGCACCCACCTCACCCCTCCTCCGAGGTGTCCTCCCTCTTTGTTTTATGTTATCCTATTTCTTCTTTAATGTAAGTGCTGGTCATGACCCACCAAATTGATTTAAAAATCCACTAATGGTTTACAACCCACAGTTTTCAGAGTTGTGCTGGGGAAGACAGAGAAGGCAGGCCCTGGCCAGTGGGAGGGGTAGCAGGATGTGCACTGCAGAGCCAGCCACGCCTCATGAGGAGCAGGGGTCCAGGGCAGTTCTTCTGCACTGCTGCTCAGGTACCATGGACAGGACTGCCTTCCACATTCACTGCACATCCAGGTGGACGGCAAATGGCATGTTCACCCTGGAGCCCTGCTGCCACCATACAGCTGAGAGTCTGCAAGCCAGGCCTGTGCAGCACTCCAGTGGCCGGCCTCCTCTCCTGCTCCCTGGATCCTGGAGGACAGGCAATGTGCACTCCTCCCAGGGGACTGAAGGTGAGAGAGCCACTTGACTTGCCTGACTGGCCTGGTAGGTGGCCAATCTGTCCAGATCCCACTTCTTGGTGCTGTAGCCTGGGAAGGAGCAGTTGGGCTTCCTAGAGGCTGAGCTGGAGGCAGGTCCTGGAGGCGAGGGCAATGGGGACAGGGATGCAGAGGCGAGGGGGAGCCGGCCCACTGGGGCACCAGCAGACTCTTGGTGAATGAGGGAATGAGGTTCTCCTAGCACAGGGGAAATGAGGGTCGGGAGGCTGTGGACAGAGCTGAATGGACTTCTCCAGGTTCCTCCGTGCCCTGGCTTCAAGGGAGCACGGGAGCCTGTCCGCCCACCCCCGCATGGCTGCAGCTTGCTCTTCGCCTGCCTTTGAAGCCAAGGTGCAGCCCTGCAGGCCTGATGGGTCTCCCACTTCAAAGGGCCTGGCATGCTGGGATTCCCCTCCAGAGTGAGGCCCAGGGCCACCTGAGCACTGACGGGAAACTCCAGCTGGGAGGGGGCAGCAGCCCTGGGAGACGGGGGTTCCCGTGCTGATAGGAGACTTCCTGGGCCTCCAGTGTACTCCCAAACCAAAGGGTCCTCCTCTGGGCACCAAGACTGCCAATGAGATGCCACCCTGGGGGCGGTGGAAGGCCTGGTAAGACCTACTCCAGTCTCACTGCCTCCCTCCCTCCACCCATTCGGCCACTGGGCAGGTCTTCGCCCAATGCCTTCCTCCTGCCCACTGAGTCTTGGCCAGGGGCCCTCTCCCTGTGTCCACCTCGAGGGAAGGACTTGGTGCCTCCTGAACACCTGTGAGCGGGGTGTGTGTTTGTGTTGTGAGGACGTAACATGCCAGTGGGGTACAGCCAACCTGTGGGATGGCACAGCCCAGGGCCCACGTGCCAAGGAGCACGTCGCCGACGAGGGCGGAGGCCAAGGTGCACTTGCGGATTCGGGGGCACTTCCTGCCTCCCCCTCTGAGGGGTCTCATTTCAGCCTGATGTTGATTTCCCGGCTTTAACACAGCGAAACTGTTTTACTTTTAAATATGAAAAAAGGTAGTTTATGTACTTTCTAAAACAAAAGTGGTTTTAAGGGCCTGGGGGAAAACTTCCGGCAGATCCACGGAGCGCCGCAGGGCAAGCCCCAGGCAGGTCCAAAGGACTCCGAGGTGCCCCTTGGGAGCCTCCTCTGTGCACTCCCCGCGCACAGGAGAATGAGGAGATCCTGCCGCAGGGACTTCCCAGCTGCTGGGACGACGAGTGTTACTTTTTCCTTTTCATCTTGTGTAAAATTTGGGCAAAGGACATTTGTTCTTTTTAAAATTAAGAGGCAGTTGCTGCTTCTTTTCATTGTGTAGAATATATGTCACGTAAAATCCCACCTCAGCCATTGTCGCCTGCACACCTGAGAGGCTCCGGCACCCCACCAGGCTGCACAGCCGTCGCCACCTCCATCTGCACCTTCCCAACCGCAGCTCTGTCCCGGTGGGACAGCACGCCCAGCCCAGCAGCCCCTCACCATCCTGCTTGACCGCCCTCCTGTTTGACCGTGCCAGCAGGGGATGTTTGTCCTCTGTGACTGGCAGTGCCCTCAGGTTGGCTCACGCATGCTGTGGCCTGTGCAGGAATGTCCTTCCTTCCTGGCCGAGCGACACTCGCCTGTGCCGCAGTGCTGACCTGTCCACCTGATCCGTCCCTGGGCGGCCTCCACCTTTGGCTGTTCTGACTCATTCTGCTGCGCACATGGGGGCACGAGCACCAGTTGGAGACCCTGGCTTCACTTCCCGTGGGTGTGGACACAGCAGCGGGTTGCAGGACTGCTCGGGACGTCTGTGGACCCTCTGAGGAGCTGTGCCGTGGACAGTCCCAGCAGCAAGGCAGGCTTCCAGCCCGCTCACCTGCAGCTCTGGCCACTTTCCCCGATGAGCAGCTGAACCTCTTTCACATATTACTGGCTACACATGGTATCTACCTTCTATGGAGAAATGCCTGTTCAAGTTCTTTCTTTGTAATCAGGTTGTTCGTTTTTGTTGATATTATCAAGTTCCAGACATTCTTTGTATATTCCGAGTATTAACCTTGATCAGATATAGGAGTTGCAAATATTTACTCCCACTTCATGAGTCTAATTTATAGTTTTCTTTCGTTGCTTGTGATTTTGATGTAATATCCAATAAATTACAGAAAAGTCCAATGCCACAAAGGTTTTCCCTTGGTTTTCTTCTGAGCTTCAGTTTTAGCTTGTTTGTTTGGGTCTTTGATCCATCACAGTTATTTCCTAAGAATGTCCCTTTTTCTGTTTCTCTCTGTACTTACTTTTCTGCCTCAGAAACACGTAGAAGAATGAATGGGCTTCCAGATGAATACGTCCAGCGTGGCTGAGTCTGGTCTGGCCAGTCATGGAAAGGCTGATGCCAGTTGGAGTCCTGGGGTCCTAGTCCCTCTGCCCCTCACCCCCACCCACCCAGAACCTGTGCTGTCTCCATTTCCGGGAGTTTCCCCATGATGCTTTTCAGATCCAGATGGGTCCTATGCTCTGGCTTCCACTCTCCTCAGAAGCCCATTCTGGATCCTCCACACTTAGAGTAGAAAACTACTAATCAGAAAAGGAAGTTCTAGCAAAGCTTTTTCCCTTCTGATCAATATTCTAATTTAACCAGGCAACTTGCAAATCCCTCTTTGAGGATTCATGATGTTAAGTGCTAATTTGGTCAGCAATCTGGCAGGCAAGGGGAGGACAGAGATTTCATTAGGGTACTCCAGTGAATGCTCCCTTTCGTCTTGCCTGAACCCCTGAGGGCTCGGAACAGGAATGCCCACATCCTACCATTCCCAGCACCCAGTCGGCACCACAAACACCACCACACAGGCACCTCTTCAGCAGACTTCATATACCAAATAGCAGCATCTGTGATCCACCACCCCACCCCTCCATCCACTCTCCCACCTATCCACCCCTTCACCCACCCTCTCCCTCATCCACCCATCCATTCATTCATCTACCAGTCTACCCATCCATCCACTCACAATCCATCCAGCACTAGCCCATCCACCCATCCAGCCACTAGTCTCTCCTTCCATCCATTCATCTATCCATCATCCACCCCTACAGCCACCTACCCACCAGTCCACCCATCCACCAATTCATCCACATCCATTCACCCATCCATCCATCCACCCACCAACCCATCTATCCTTCCATTCATTCAGTTGCACAATAAATATTTATCACATGCCTAGTATGAATAAAAAAGCTTTTATGAGATTTTATAACATATTGAGACAGTCAAATCCAATCAGAGGAGAAAGACAATATGTCAAAAGTTAAAAAAATAAATGAGATCATTTGAATAGTGATATGAAACACTATGAAGCAATACCATGGAGTACTATTAGAGAGTGATGGTGGGATGGGGTGGCAGGGGAGGCCCTTCCCAGGAGGAGAGGTCTGCAATGGGAGCTCAACAGGCACAACCCTGGGCAAGAGCATTAGAGGTGGGAGCAGGGGGGTGCCTAGAGGATGCCGAGTCCCTGTCCCACTGAGCACCAGGCGTGGAGACAGGGCAGGCTGCCACCAGCTGCCATACACTTGAGGAGGTTCTGGTTGCCATGGCAATCGTGAAGCCACTCTGCTTCCATGAACATCATTACTGTGAGGTGGCTGCTCAGTCAGAATTTCCCAGGTCACTGCCCCAAGGACATGTGACACCTGCCTGTGAGCAGAGGGTGTGGGCCTCCCCCAGCCAAGCACGTCAGTGGTCCCTCCTCCCCTCTGAGCTCCATCCCTGTCTGCAGGCACCACACATGCACCTGGACACTCACTGAACTTCCTCGGGCCCAGCCATTGGGGCTGTGGACTCACATCTCTACCCCTGGGTATTGCTGTGTAATCAACAGCACGGGCCAGTGGTTACTGCAGCACAGTGGATGTGCCCGAGAGTGGGGAGGCAGACACACCCCATGCTGCTCCTATTGGATCTAAGTCCCCCCTTCTGAGGCATCATCATGAGCAGGGGAGCAGAGTGAGGTCCCACCCCAGCTGGCCACAGAGTGGCTAAAATAATAACCAGCAAGTCTCTCAGGCCGGAATGAGAATGGGGGAATGAATCGGGTGCTGACATGGGCCATTCTGGGGAGCAGAGGGGCAGAGCCCCCTGGGATGGGCAGCCAGCCTGGCTGAGCAGGGCAGCAAGCCACACGGCCTCAGGTCCTAGTGCCCACAGTGCTATCACCTTGATTAGGGGCAGAGGACTTCAGCTCCCTGAAAGACAAAGGAGTGTGTCCTGTCTGATTATTAGATGCAAGGACAGTTCAACCATTTTCTCAAAACTGTTAATACTCAGAGGGGGAAAGTGCTGCGTTTCTTATTAATTCTGACTTCATTGCCCAGATTGAAGCCAAGAAGCTGGGCGAGGAGAGAGGGGGGTTGATTCCAAATAGCCTGTGAAAGTCACAAGTTGAGAATGTCACTCTAACTTTTAAATTTGAACTTTCCAATTTAACACGAGTCTTACTGATAGGAATGATGAAACGAATATTGAGGAGGAGAGATGCCACTTACCAAATACCTACTAAGCGCCAGGCGCCAGGCCTAGCACTTCACACACACTCTTCCATTGAGTCCTCCACAGCACAGAAGGCGGCCTTCGTCATCCACACTTAATGGACGAGGATCCTGAGGCTTTGAGGTTGACCAGCATGCACGGCAGAAGCAAGAGGTGGACCAAGGGCTGTGTGACTCAGCCTCTATGCTGCGCCCACTCCGCCCGACAGCCTGCGCCCTGTCCAGCCAACGGTCGGCTTGAAGCACAGGAAACAGATGTCTCTGAAGCCGGAGAGGCTTCAGCTCGGGATTCCCTCTGCAGGACCCTCGGTACTTCACCATGGAAGCATGCATTTGACACTGCAGGCAGGGACGTGCTGTCTGCCCGGGGCCTGTTGGGCTGAATGCCCGGGCCACTCTCAGGAGAGCGCAGCAGGCCGCCCAGACCGCAGAGGATGCACAGGAGGAGCATGGAGACAGAAGGGCCTGCGGGCTTCGCTTGGTACTTCCCATCTCTGAGGCCCACGCTCGGAACACCCTAGATGGGGGTTGTCCCCTGGCTAACCTGGCTCCTCTAGGCTGAGCGCCCTCCCCAGCAGGGGGGTGGGGTCCAGACTGCCAGGGTCTGAGTCCTGGTGCAGCCACATGAAAGTGATGTCCCCGGGCCAGCTGAAGGCCCTCTGCCTCAGTTTCTATAGCTGGGAAACATGGCCTGTGTCCCTTCCACCCTGCAGGGAGGTGGTGGAGCTGACCCAGCTCTCCTTGTACTCACTGCCACTCCAGTCGGACCTAGGAGCTCTGGGTCCCTGCCTGCCCAGGTGGCCTGTGGGCCGTGCTCCTGTGTCATTTGTCTCTGAGGTTTGCTGTCTTCTCAGCCCAGAGCTGTGGGCATAGGCTTGAGCCAGGTTCTAGAAGACCGCCTTTGAGCTCCTACTCGCCATCTACTGTGTGGAGGCTGTGGCAAGCCCCTCAGGCCTCCCATTGGTCCCCTTCCAAGTGCCCTCGCTGCTGATTCCATGTCCTGAGGATCTGCACACCCAACCCCCCGGGCTGGCTGTCCTCCAGAGCTTGCTCATCAGGCCCCTCACAGCACAGCACGTGTCAACCAATTTTTGAGAACTGGGCCTTCCAGGCCTGGGGCCTGCCCTGCTGGGCGCTGGGGCTTTCTTTATCAGTCACCCAGAAAACTTGGTCACTCAAGGTTCTTGTCCAGAAGGGACTCAAGGCCTCTTCTCCAGGTGGGCTTCTTGGCGGCTGGGAAGCCCTCCAGTTCTCACACATCCCATAGGTGTGACAAAGGACTGAGCACTAGGATCCGAGTGAAGGAAGCCCACGGTGGGTGGCACTCAGTCACAGCGTGCACCCGACAGTCACCTGGAAGTGGCAGTTCCGCTCTGCTGGAGGACGAGCTCTGGAAATGACCAGGTAAGCTGCTCTTGGGCGGCTGTAGGACTGCGTCACAGTCAGTGTGCAGAGCGCGGGGCACGGGTGCTTCCCACAGGTGATTGTCACCGTCCCACCCCCGCCCAGCAGAAAAGAACAGACAGCCACAGACCTGCAGTGCTCAGAAAGGGACACTCGGGCACAATACGCCCATTCTGCTTTTATTCACAGAAACCCAGGACAGAGCCAAGGGTAGGTAGTCGGGTGCTGACAGATTCCTCTGGGATAACCCGACATCCCACCCCTGCCACGGACAGTCCCCCTGCCCCTGCCCCGGCCAGGACACTCTCCAAGATCAAAGGCCCCAACAGATGGAAGAGGGAAAGGCTCCTGACACTGTGACCAGTGCTCTCTGCACCCCTGTCCTCTGCAATAAGGCACAGAAATGCCCCTTCACTGCGCCAAGGTTAAGGGGAGGTGAAGGTCCTGCCCAGAGGCAGTGGTGCCAAGTGAGACCACTCAGATGCCCCCACCACAGCTCAGTCTCCCTGATCCCAGGAGGCAGAGACCCCAAGGGGACAGGCATTTCAGCCGCTTGGAGCTAAGAAGCTCTGGTGTTTCTGACAATGCTCTGGATTCCCAGGGGGCAGAGCTTTGGCCTCATCCTGCCCCTTCCCACGGCCCCCCAGCTCCAAAACCGCTCCCACAGCACACGGGTCTGCAGGCGCAAGCACACGGTCCCTGCAGGAGAGGGCTTCCAAGGGAGAGGGTTGAGATGGAACAGGAGAGCCGCCTGGAGAGAGGGAGGCTGGCTCTGAGCCGGGGTCTCCCTGCTCGGCCTGCTGAGGAAGACCCCAGCCCCTGCAGTGCCAGTCGCAGGGCCTCACTCCCAACGCAGCAAGGCAGAAGGTCCCATCGTGCAGCAGACGCAGAGGACAGGCTCAGGATAATGTGCCTGAGAGACGCGTGGGCCTGGACGGGAGATCAACGCTCCATTTGGCCGCCTCTGCTCGTTCATTATTCATGATAATGACAAGAACAGCTTCTCGGGGCTTTTCATCTCCAAACCGCTGCACCGAGGCGACTGTTTAACCTGAACTTTTGTTTCCCTTTCTTTCCACCGAGTCATTCCTCCCCAGCCAGGGCTGCAGGTGTCCGCAGGCTGGTGTGCAGGGCTGCTGCCCAGGGCCAGCCCCCGGAGGGCAGGAGCACCTCGAGGTGCAGGGCCCTTACTTTCAGAAATCAAAGCAGTGACCAGGGGCGGGTAGTGTTTATTCTTTGCATGCTTTTTCTTTTCATTTTTCCAGCAAGGAACATGGTTGGTTTCCATGACCAAAAGGCAAGTTCCACAGTCTCCCCACCCCCCCAAAAAAAGCAGAATCACCACTGACAAACAACCTCGGGGCAAACTCGGTGCATGGCACACATTCAGGACCGTGCGCTCTAAAGGCATTGTGTTTATGTTCGTGAACGTATTTTTATCTCCCTGCACCTTGCTACCCTTTCAACCGAACACCTCTGCACGCAGTTGCACCCTCATGCCAACCCCACGCCTGACATGGGCTCCTCTGCGGGAAATCCACCACTGAGCACGGAAGCCTTTGGTCAGTCCTGAGAGCTTTCATCCACAGGCACCTCCCCACCCCAGCAGGGGCAGGAGAACCAGTGCCTAGGTGGAGGTTTGAGGGTGCCAGGGGAGGATGCAGAAGCAGATGAGAAAGCCAGGGCAGCTGCAGCCTGGGGAGGACCAGCAGGAGGAAGGGCCTGAGCCTGTGGCTGGCTATGGAGTGGAGGAGGGAGAGGAAAATCTCTGGGAAGGGATGGCAGAGCTGAGAAGGAAGGAGGCTGGCTGGGCCTTCCCTCCCTAGGCCCACCTGGGAGCTCATCCCAACTTCCAGCAGCTCGGCTCTTGCTTCTCCAGCCAAGGGAAGCTGGCAGTGCCACTGTGAAAGCTGAGTTCTTTTCAGCTGACCACATTGTGACTTAAGGTACTTTTGAAAAACTACAAGATTCCCGTTGCTTTTGCACCTTGCTCTGGTCTGGATGGCGCAGGAATTTGACCTCAGACCCTGGGCATTAGTTTGGGAGCCAAGATGGCAAGCATCCCCCAGAAACTGTCCTGTAACACCAGGCAGGGAAACCTGGACCATCTGCTGCTGCAGCTGGACAGCAGAGGCTCCGAGGCTGTCCCTCAGCCTGGCCCCCAAGCACATGCCTGCCCTGGACGCTGCCCTCACTGCAAGTCCCTTTCACATACACCCTCTTCCACCTGTGGGCTGCTTGGCCACAGTTCTTCCCAGCAAGGGCCAGGAGCACCGCGAGGCTCAGCCTGTGCCCCAGGTGCAGGTGGCTATGACAAACTGCTCTGCCTTGCTTCCTCCACTGCAGGGGCTCCTAGTGTCCCCAGGATGCTGACCGCCTAGGTGGCTTTCCTGCCCCCACCTCCTCCCTCCAGCATCAAAGAACTGAGGCCCGGGCTGCCTGTTGGTGGGCCCCAGCTGGGGGTGGGAGCTTAGCAAGGGGTCCCTCCTTACTGGGCGAGTGGATCCTTCCGTCCCCTCTCTAATACTCGCTGGTCCCAGGGCGTGGCTAGCAGGCTCCACCACGCCCTGCCACCTCCCCATGGTCCTGCCACAGGTTCCACAACTTCATGTGGGGGAAGATGTCCTGAGCCAGCCCTGGGGGCTGGGGTCCACAGACTGGGACAGGAGCAGTGCCCACACAAGGGCAGGCGGCACAGCAAGGAAATGGGGCCAGGGGCCAGCTGACAGTGGGGCATCCAGTATGTGTGGACATGGCCCAGAGCAAAGGCCAAGCAGGACTGGCTTCCAAGACTGCCCAGGGTAGAGACAAGCCAAGTCCAAGACCACGACCCACAGGCACAGCCTGGGAGCCAACCACCACCACTCTGCCGGAGGAGCCCAGGAAGTGCCCTGGAGCCCAGCGGGGGCTGAGGAGCCTGGGGTCTCACAGTACAGAGCACTGGACCTGGGGACAGCACAGCACGGGACCTGGGGACACCACAGAGCACTGACCCCGAGGACAGCACAGACCACTGACCCTGGGGACATGACAGAGCACTGGCCTTGGGGACATCACAGGGCTCTGACCCTGGGGATATCACAGAGTGCTGGCCCTGGGGACATCACAGAGCACTGGCCCTGGGAACATCATAGAGCACTGACCCTGAAGACATCACCCCTGGGGACAGCACAGAGCACTGACCCTGGGGACACCACAGAGCACTGACCCTGGGACATCACAGAACACAGGACCTGGACATCACAGAGCACTGACCCTGGGGACATCACAGAGCGCTGGACCTGGGGA
>JAJEJO010004970.1:2825-51289 GCA_020662805.1 Glaucomys volans | reverse complement strand
TGACCCTGGGACATCACAGAACACGGGACCTGGGGACATCACAGGGCACTGGCCCTGGGGATATCACAGAACACCAGATCTGGGTACATCACAGAGCACTGACCCTGGGATATCACAGAGCGCTGGCCCTGGGAACAGGACAGAGCACTGACCCTGGGGAGACCACAGAGTGCTGACCCTGGGGACATCACAGAGCACTGGCCCTGGGATCATCACAGAGCACTGGCCCTGGGATCATCACAGAGCACTGACCCTGGGACATCACAGAACACGGGACCTGGGGACATCACAGGGCGCTGACCCTGGAACATCACAGAGCACTGGCCCTGGGGACATCACAGAGCACTGGCCCTGGGGTCATCACAGAGCACTGGCCCTGGGGACATCACAGAGCACTGGCCCTGGGGTCATCACAGAGCTCTGGCCCTGGGGACATCACAGAGCACTGGCCCTGGGGTCATCACAGAGCACGGGACCTGGGGACATCACAGAGCACTGGCCCTGGGGTCATCACAGAACATGGGACCTGGGGATATCACATAGCGCTGACACTGGGGACATCCCAAAGGACAAAGGCAGATAACCCAGCCAGGTGACAGCCCTGGGACAAGGTGAGATTCCTGCAGGCGTTGCCGTAACACACAGGAGCCAGGCCATGGTGGGGAAGGGGTAGCCGGTGCGGAGGACCAGGAGAAGCACACAAACCAGACCAGCCTCAGAGCTGGCAGCCCGGCCAGCTGGGCAGGAGCTGTCTGTTCTAGATGCTTCTGTCTCTGCCTGGAGCGGGATGAAGGTCTGGGCCCAGAGGAACCTGCGGGTGGGGTTAATCCACTCGCTGGCAGAGAGCAGGGCCTGGGCAGCTGCCAGCCATGACTTAAGTGCTGGCGCTCAGAGCTCAGAGCCATCCCATGCTCAGTGAGGACAGAAATACCTACTCAGCTAACTGAGAGTGAACTCGCACATCCCCTTGACGGCTGTTCCCAGTCTGAAGACCATGCAAGGCCTGAGCGTGGCAGTGGAGTAGGCGTGTGGGCCAGGGTTGCCGCAGCCGCAGGTCACTCAGCGCAGGGTGAAGGACTGAGTCCAGGGGTTGTGTTGGGGCGGGGGGTGGGGGGGGGGGGGGGCGGGGGTGAAGTTTCCCCCAATGTTTCTCTCCCAATCTGATGTAGGTGAATATTCTAGGAGAATATCCACTTCACTTCAAAATCCTCCTTAAGGAAAATGGCCAGAGAATAGTAAGTTCCACTTTAAATTAGCACGAACTGCTTTCCCTTCTGTTTCTTTGCTGTCAGTCTTGCTTAGTCAGAGAATGTGTCTTCCTGCAGAAGAAACTGAAGAAATCTGTCCCAGGGAGACTGTCAAGCCCTCCGTACTCTGGCAGCCAGTGGTCACTGCGCAGTGGACCATCTTCAGGCCATGGAAGGGTACAGGTGGGGCTCCCAGCGCCTCCACCAGGGAAACCCAGGTGAGGTTTCACGTGCCCACCTCTGGAACGCTAGCTTGAAGAAGTGGGGTGCGGGCTCTGAAAAGACACTACCGTCAAGTCCCCGAGGGTTGACTGAGTCGAGATGGCCCTCACCGTCCCTCCTACTGCCCATCTGATGGGCATACACGTTTCCAGTTTTCAAAGTCTACCAGTGCCCATGGGTCAGTCACTTAGGCCCAAGAGTCCCACACTGAGGAAACGGAGCTCACGGTGAGCGTGTTCCAGGAAAGGACACCCCCACAGGAAGAGAGGGTCTCTGCAGAAGTGGGGGGCATCAGGCAGGGCTCCCTGCTCTCCGTCCGCCGAATGGCCCAGGTACCTTTCTCTTCAAGTTTTCTTGAAGTTTGCCAGTTTAGGATATCGATCGCTTTTCAAAGCCTGTACTGTTCATTGCTCAAACGTCAGAGGAATCCACCTTCCTATGAAGCTAAGGTGGATCCTAACTTCTGATTGGCGTAGCAGAACATTTCTTTTGCACCAGAGCTCACCATTCCTGGCAGACCCTTAACTTCTCCACGCCTGAGAATCGAGACGAGCTGCTATCTAACTTAGCAAAGAGATGACCATGGTGACCTTCAATGGTGCCCTTCTGGAGTGTGCTGGCCGTGGAGCATGATCTTACTGCGTCCGGTACAGCTCTGTGTCACCGAGGCAGAGCCTCAGGCTCTGAGAAGTCCCACAGGTCTGGCTGCACAGCAAACTCCAGGGTACAACGGTCTGCCCTGCTGATCTGAGCTGAGGATGTCGCTCCCTAGCAAGGAGACGATTGCTGATCCATAGCTATCTACATGGGCATCATGGAGGGTGTTCGTTCCAATGGAAACAGTGGACTAGTTTGAAAGCAATTTGATTCCCAACTGAAAGAATGTTCTCCCAGGAGCCCCACTGGGGTTGGCCGGAGTGACTGAGGAACGCAGGCCCTAGGAATCGGCTCTTGCCACCCGGTGTGAGGCTTGTACTGAGGGAAGCAGGTTTTCGGGGGTGCCCTGCACGGGTACGGGAGACTGCTCTGTAAAGAGAGGGCTGCTTTAACAGGGGCAGGGAGAAAATACCAGGCAGAGGAGGAGGGAGGGGTTTAGAAGGCAACCCTGACTGTTTGAAAGTCTTGGATTCAATTTTCTGCAATTAAAAATGTTATTTACTTATTTTTTCTCCAGATGATAGATTTCTGGATTTCTTTTTCTATTTTTCAAATGGTGAGTAATCACTAAGTTCATGCTTTTAAAATTTACCTTAAAATATTCCATTTATTCAATTAATGAGGTTGCAACTTGTTCTCAGATTATATGGCTAATTAAGCCATATAATCTACAGATGATTCCAAACGGATTTAAAAAGACCCAGTCAAGTTCCCCCGGGGACAGAGGTATCTGTGGCCAGCAAGGTCAGTATGTGATCTGGACTGGTTCATGGGGGCACAGGAGGGACAGATGCAGGCAGTATTGACAGGCGCCCCTCAGCCCTCTGCACGGTGGCACCGCTGCGAGAGAATGGAAGGGAAAACAGCCCTGCGAACCACGGCCAGCCCTCGGGCCAGCTCCAAGCTCACCAAGTGACATCGCAGGGATGGTTTGGCTTCTCAGGTGGATTTCTAAAGAAGAAAAGTTCCAATCATCAGACGTGAGTACGAGTCATATCCCATTTCACTTCAAACGAGTGGCTTGGCCTTGCCCCCTCGCACAGCAGCCTGCAGGGGCATCCCGTCCCCGGTGTGAACGGCTCCAACGAGGCCACTGGTGCCCACCGGAGGGCCTGCTGGATGCCTGTGGCTCCCGCAGGGCTGTGCCCCTGTTGGCCCCACACCATGAAGCTGTGAGTCCTTCCTGCGGCGGTTCGGGTGGGTAGGGATGGTGACGTCTGCGTGTCTCCCACCCGGCTGCTGCGCTCAGCCCTCCGCGGCCCGCTCCCCGGCCTGGGTTCCTCTCCTCTCAGATGAATGCCCATGTGAAGGCATGGGGAGTCTGTTTGCACCCCGAGGCCCACCGAGCCCTCCAGGGCAGTCACACCACGGCCCTGCCGGAGCCTCACGTCACCCTTCCTCCGGGCCGCCCTGCGTGTGAGTGGGGCTTCGCTGCGGATCCCAGTCTTGGTGCTGGCGCACCTGCTGAGCTCCGTCCTTCCAGAAGCCGGGGCCTCTTCCTGGTTCACAGTTCCGCTGCGCGTCTTGGGAGCAAGCTCCCTGCGGGATCGGCGCACCGCAGGCGCCTTCTCCTGGCCAGTGCCGTTTCGTTTTCTGGAAGGAGTTTTTTGAAGAGCTGAAAATTTCAATTTTGATCAAGTCCAATCTGCCTAGTTTTTCTGTGAAGGTCTGTGCTTTGTCCCTCTCAGTGAATCCCGCCTGTGTTAAAATGCAAAGGTTGCAACTCTGTTACTCCTGCCTGCAAATCCGTCCCCACGGGCACCGAAGGCTGCGTGTGCCGTGGGGAAGGAGCAGAGGCCCTGGCCTTCCTCGCCTGGGGAGGAAAGAGCCTTGCTTCCCATCTGCTGCGCCAGCGCCCTCAACAGAACCCAGGTGACGGCGGGTCTGGGGTCTGGTTTGGTCTGTTCATTGATCTGAATGCCTGTTTTTACTAATCCCACATTGTCTTGATTTTATTCTTTAATAATGTCTCAAAATCTGAAAATATGAATTCTCCAGGTTTTTTTCCATTTTGCACATTTTTTAACTATTTTAAATCCTCTACTTTTCTACACAAATTTTAGAATTTGCTTGCAAATTTCAACCAAAAAAATAAGCTCCACCAGAACGGAGCACTGGAGGACATGAGTGACAGGCAGCAAGGAGCCCCCTGGGCTCTGTGTCCTGCTCTGGGTGAAGGCCCGGGCTCCCCAGCAGGTGCGGGTATTCAGGACGGTGGCATCTTAAAGGCTGAGTCACGACTGGCCAGCAGCCCAGACACGGCGTGTGTGCAGGGGACGGGGAAGGCAGGAGCGTGCACGAGGCTGGGAGGAGCCCCTCCGTGGTGTGTTGGTGCTGGGGTTTGATGTGTCCCTAGAGGTACTAGTGTCAGGAACACATCCCCCAAACCATATTCAGATGACATTTGGAGGCGGGGACTTTGGGAGGCAATTAGGGTTCCATGAGGCCAATAGACTGGGGTCCACGATGGCACTGTGGCTTCATAGGGAGAGGGAGAGAGACTGGGTTGGCCTGCCCTGTTTTCCCTGTGAAGGCTCCACCGTGCTGGAGAACAGCGGGAAGGTGCCACCAGATTCAGGACCTTGACCTTGAACTCCCCTGTTTCCAGAACCAAGGGAAGTAAATGATTCTTTACAAATTACTCAGTTTATGGTCCCTGGTTTAGCGATGGAAAATGAACTAACATTTGGGTCTGAGATTCCTGCTGGACATCTGCCTGTGGAGGTAGGAGACCAGTGGCGCGGGAGGCCTGCACGGAGCCTGGGCCCATTGTGCAGCCAGGACGCTCCCAGGAGGGGAGGAGGCTCTGAGCTGGCAGAGGTGAGCAGGCCCTGGCTGCACCAGGCCTGGAACCCAAGGAGAAACGGCGAGTTCTCCGTCTGCCTGACTGCCTGTGCGGGCTGTGGGTCCCCTCCTGCTCTGGACTGGGATTGTCCATCAGCTGCCCGGGTTCTCTGGCCTTCAGACAAGGACTGGACTAGGGACCTGTGAGTTTCCAGCTTGTCAGGGGCAGACCCCAGGGCGCCCTGCCTCCATCATGTCGTAGGAAATTCCTCACAGCAAATCTGTTCACGCACTCACTGGTCTGTTTCCCTGGGGACCTCAGGGTATGGGCTGCGGCACAAGGGCCTCAGCGCCTTCCACACCTGCCTAGGCACGAGTCAGAGGGCAGAGGACCACGGGGACCTGGCCGGAGCCTGGCCATTTCTGGGCAGGCTTTCTGAGGGCCAGCCCTGAGCATCACTAGATTGCTGCCAGGTGGAGCTGAGTTCCAGACACAGGCATCCTGAGGCCAGGAGCCAAGTGACGGTGCCTGTAGGACAGCCTTGTGCCTGTGCTCTGCCACGGCCCTCAGAGGCTGCTGCACAGGGCTCCCGTCTGGGACGCTGGCCCTGTCCCTCTGACCTGCGCTGGATGTTCCCAGGCTGAGAGGAGCTGGCTGAGAGCACACTGAGTCACTTGTGCGTGGCTGCCCGCCACCCCACCTGTCTTTCTGTTCCCGGTCTGACACCAGGGATAGAGCTTCAGAACACCAGAAATCCCGGGGCCGCTTGGTGTGGCTTCCTACTGCAGGCTCCCACTCTTCCAAGGGGCTGAAGCTCAGTTTCGGCCAGCATGGCCCTCCCGGCTGGCCCTCCGGGCTGGCACGCCCTTGCTGCTTGTCATGTTGGGGAGACCAGATTCACAGATCTGAGGTAGGGCTTCTGGCCCTCAGGCTGGGTCTCCAATGGTGTCAGCTTCCCTCTCATCTGACCTTGGCCCTGAGTGCATGGAGGTCATGCCCACCTGTGCACCGCCTCCATCCACACCCTTCAAGAGACACCTCAACGCTTCTGGCACCTGGGACTCCCTGATGGGTCCTAGGTCCTCAGCAGCCTAGATCCCTAGTGACCTACTAGGGTGCCTGAAACCCGTCTCTGCCCCAGTCTCTCTCTGGGCGACGGAACCCGGGAGGCAGCAGGCTGGTCCTTCTCCAGGGGCCACCAGACACCTGCTCTGCCCGCCCCCCTCCCCACCCCCTGGTTTAGGAAACCTGGCTCTGATCTGTGGCTTCTCGCTGCCCTCACTCATTCCCAGACCCTTAAGGACTATGCTTTTGGGACTCAGTGGCCAGAAAAGACCACCCCACGCACCTTCTGAAGAGTAGTTTTTCCTTGGCATTGTCCCTTGAGGCAGCAAATGGTACACGGGCAGCCGTCCCCGGAGGGGCCAGGCGATGGGGGAAGACACACCTCGTGGAGCCACAGAGTAACAGTGAGGTGTGCTGCTGCCCCAGCAAGGACAGGGACATGAGGAAGCAGCAGGTGGACTCAGCACAGGGACCTCAGCACCAAAGGCTTCAGAGGCCCAGGAGCCCAGCACGGCACACACGCCCCCCTCCTGGGCCCGCCTGCCTCCCTGGAGGCCCTGAGCTTGGCCTCAGAGTCCTCGGCCACGAGCAGGAGTGAGTCTGCGTCCTGAGCTGCAGATGCCAGGCCGCTCAGGGCCAAAGCCTGCCGGGCAGCCTCCTGGCTCTGCTGCATGCTCCTTGCTCCACGCTGGCCGGCTCTGCTCCATCCCATGGGGACCAGGAGGAGTGGACGGGACAGAGGGGCAGAGGGAGCCAGATGGCCCAGAAGCTTCCTGGAGGTCAGCTCTGTGTCCAGCAGAAGAGCCACCACAAGGGTCCACCCAATGGGTCTCTCCCTGGTCGTGTTGTTCCCAGACTCGGGCTGAGAGAAGCCTCAGGTCCTGAGTGGCTTTGCTTCCCCCGAGCCCACTCACCCATCCCATCAGTCAGCCAGCCCTGCACCCCTGGGGCCCGTGAGGTCGCGAGTTGGTGGTCTAGGTACACTGTCTCTGGTCCTCTGCAGCAGAGCCGTCTCTGCCTGCTTCAGCAGCCCCCTGCCCTGTGAAGAACACACACACACACACACACACACACACACACACACAACCCACGGTGCCTTCACTGAAAGTCCTAAACATTCAGAGCTACAAATGAAAGGAGCCTCTTTCCTGAGACCGTTCATGCCCATCAGCAGGCCTGCCTCCCACACTGAGGTGCCCACCAGCAGGCCTGCCTCCCACACTGAGGTGCGGAGAGGCCGTTAGGTGGCAGCCCACAAGCCTGTGTATCTGTGGGTTGTCAGGCCGAGACGGCAACATCCTCAGTGGAAACAACTTCCTTTGCAGAGAGATAACAAGAATTGCAGGCTCCACACTTGCACGCCCACGTGATTAGAGAAGAGAAAAGTCCTCTCCAGGGATTGCAGACTCAGAACCCCCCCCCCCAGGGAAAGCGAGCAATGACTTCAATAGCAGGTGGACATCAGTGCTAATTAGCCGGCCATTCAATCTCACGGTGGCGGTGATGGAGGCTCCCAAAGGGGAATTAACTGTGCTTAAGTCTGAATGCTGAGAAGCAACACGCTCTGAAAGGTAAGACTCTGCCCGCTTAGCACGAACCATCAGCCGACGAAATATGCAGTAAGTCTCGGGTCACAGTGAGATGAGTCAATCAAGCCACAGACCAAGGTGCAAGGGGATGGGAGGACAAGCTGGCCCCAGCCACCGTGCACACACCTGGATAGACCCAGCGAGGGGGTGTGTTCTCCAGGGTCCATCTGGTGGAAGCCTGCCCCCCACGGAGGGCAGCCAGGGCAGCGGTGCCAGAGGCAGTGACTGCAGGGATGCCTCTGGGTCCCAGCCATCCTGCCACCCAGCAGCCTCCCAGTGAGCAGGAATAAGTAGCTAATGAACAGGTTAGTACACTGGTTGGTTAGTCAGTTATTACCAGGACGTGATCACTGAGTCCCTCGTTTGGGTTCAATAGATTTCATGTTCTCCATGCTAAAAAAAGTACAAATAAACACAAAGTTATCAAAGATCTCACGTGTACTCGCAATTTGCTACTGGAAATAAATTATCCAAGTGTATGAATCCCTGGGGACTCATTTCCCGTCTCTGAAAAAATCCAGCGAACGCGTAGGGCAGAAAACCCCTCCATCTGGCAGCCACGGGCTTCGCGTTCAGCACCGGCTCACGCAGGAATGAAAAGCAGACCGTCAGTTCCAAGTGATGAAAGCCATTTGTGCATTTCAGTTCACAAATTACACCCTCATTGTCCCTATCAGCGAAGAGCTTGTTAACGTGCCCTTTATCCTTTGAAGAATGTGAGGGACACAGAGGACTTGGCAAAAAGTAGAAAATCAAACAAGGATGTTCAAATATTTTGCATTCCCCGGTGTTACTGTCTCCCAAAGAGACAAAGCGCTGGAAATTGTTCTGAACAATCGAGGAGAAGCACAGGCAGGCCAGGCCGCTCGAGTGCTAACGGCCAGTCACCGTCACCGCAGGCTCAGACCCCGCCGCTCCAGGGCCAGACGCAGAGCCTAGCTGAGCTGAGCACCCAGGACTTGGCGGCAGATACTGAAGAGGACAGAGAAGGCCAAGCCCCACTTCCTACCATATTAGCTCTCTGGGATTTTGACCCAAGGACTGTGCTTCCTCCACCCAGGGGGCTGGACACAGCGCACTGCCCTGCAGGGATGAGCGGCCAGTGGGCCTGCGTGGTGACAAGCGCATAGCAACGCTTAGTGACTCAGGTCTCTCCTCCGCCCTCCCCCAGCACCCACCCCCAACTCTGCGGAGAAGACGGTGCTGGCACACAGGTGCTGCGCGGATCCCCTCCGGTCAGCCACTGTCACCTCAGACCAGAGAAACCTTGCTCACTGGGCTTGTTCCAGCACTGCCACAGTGACACCAGGCTGCCTGGGGCAATGCAGGTCTGAGTGTCACTGCATGGCCAGGCACAGAGGACGGGAGCGGAGGGGACATGTGTCGACTGCCCTGCCCTGACCACGCCAGGAGCTTCCATGCACCCCTCGTGAGGAGCTTGGGTTAGGGAAGGTCAAGTCGACATGCTAAGGAGGTTGAGACAGCTGGCTCCCCCAGGAGCGGGCCTGGACCCCAGGATCCCGAGACGTACCGCACAGACCTGGTCCTGCGTGCTCTGTCGGCGCGGAGCAGAGAGGCCAACCGCGCAGCAGCAGCGAGTGTGCAGGGCGGATGGTGGCCCGGTGCACTGCACAAGCTGAGCAGGTTGAGACGTGCTCTGAGTGTGCTCCCCAGACGTGAGCCACGCAGGGCGACTCTCACCTTGGGGGATTCTCCAGGAACTGCGCCACTGAAAGGCAGAACGAGGAACCGCGGGCACATGGCCAAGGAAAAACCTGTTGCACCCTGGGGACCCCTGAGGGTGAGTGAGCTGGACACAGGGAGGCGACAGGAGGACCTGCCTGCAGAGGGCTTCTGCTGAAAGGTGGCCGGGCACCCGCAGGAAGCCTGGGGACGCCTCCCACTGGGGGCCCTGTCGCTCCAGCCTCTGCTCCATGTGCCTCAGGGACCCTCCGCTCTGTAGCAGCACCCAGGACTGAGGGAAAAGGGCCCGGGCCCCGTCAACTGCTCCCGACTGGCAGTGGGACATTGGGCAAATCTCCTCCCATCTCTGGAATCTAGTTCTTTCATTTCTAGCCTGGGTTAAAAAATCTCTTTGATCTTCCCCAAGTCTGAGATGATAGGAGTCAAGGCCAAATGTTTTAATCTATTCAGTCAAAATATCCATTGATTTAAATTAGGCATCGGCAAACTACAAGGTTGCCAGATAAAATATAAGCTATCCAGTATAAATGTACCCGGTGCGGTATTTGGGACATCCTAAAAAATGTGTCTGTTGTTTATCTGAAATTCACACTCAACTGGGAGCCTTGAATTTTCCTTTGCTAAATCTGGCAACCTTACCTGGGCCAAATCCAGCCTGCTGCCTGTTTTTGTAAATAAAGTTTTATTGGCACACAGCCACAAACATTCATTTGCATATCATCTGAGACTGTTTTCGCACCAGGACAGCAGAGTTGAGTGGCTGCCACAGAGACCGTCTGGCCTGCACAGCCTAAAATATTTACTCTCTAGCCCTCTGCACACACACAAAGTTCCTGATCTGGGTTTAATGACGTGTGTTCCTGAAGAAGTTCCCTAGACGGGCCCCGTGGTCAGTAGCACCAGGCGATCGGCTGGCAGGTGTTCTGCTGCTTACGGGGAAGGTGAGGTGTCGTCTTTCCCACCACAGACGGACGCAGGCGGCTCGGAGCTCTGCTCCGGACTGCACCCGCCTTCCTCAACGCCCCGACGTGCACGTGTGTGCTCCACACGGGTCCCTACAGGTTCATTCATCGATGAACACACAGCCTGGCGTGTGCCTGAGGGTGGACAAGCAGGCTGCAGGCAGGCTCCCCGCCGGAGCGTCCCCCACAGGCAGCCTGAGAGGAGCCCAGCCGCCCACTGGCCTTGATCTTCTCTCACGTGGCCCTAAGGAGTCAGGACAGGACCCTGTCTATCAGGAACGCCCCACAGGACACTGTGTTCAAGGCAGCTCTTTCCTGTTAACAGAACAAAGCCCTCGGGGAAGATTTAGCACCTGGGTTCCCAGCGAGGACTTCCCAATTGGCAGCTCCATTCAATTAAGCAAGTGTTTTCCATAGGCAGAGCTGAAGCTGAGCGCCCCCGACGCAGCGGAGGGTCTTCTGGATTCCTGCAGTCTGACGCCCAGGGCAGGATCTGAAGCCAGAGCCACAGGCACTCGCTGCCGCCCCAACCCTCTATCGAGAGTTCCCCAGGGCCATGGAAGGGGCCGCTCACTCTTCTGCCCAGAAACCCCAAGGTGGGCTTTGCCCCTCCATTTCAAAGGAAGAGTGGGAAACTCCTTAACCTCACAGAGGAGATTGATGGGGGGCGCTGAGGGGAGGGGGAAGAATCTGAGAAGACCCTTACCCAGACCAAGCTGGGGACCTGGACCAATGTGGTGGCCCTTCCTGGTGGGTCAGCAGGTTCCTTCAGGGCACCACCTGAGCAGAAGAGCCTCAGTAACAGCACACGGCTTCCCAAATGCTCACCCGTGTCTGCATTTCGAATCTTTCTAGAAGTTTCCAGTGGAGAGGAGACTAATGGCAGCACTCTGGACTGAGCCAAAAGCTACTGTTCTGCTCATTTCTACAGCCACCACCCAAATGCCTGGGGAACCTCCATGTCATTACCTGCCAAGTGGGGAGAAGGTGTGGAATTCACAGAGGACTTCCAGAAGCTGTGCTCTGGTGGCGTTCGTTCCCACCCAGTTCCTCTTTCTCCTCGCCTTTGCAGACTGGTGTCATCCCCACTCAGTGGTGACCCAGACAAAGGAAATCCAAATCCCCCCAGAGTGTGGGCGAGGAACCCCCCTTGAAATCGCTCCTCCCGTGCGGAAGGGCAGCAGACCCTCAAAATAGCTCTGCAGTGAGGTGCTCTCTGTGCTCTCCACGCACAGGTGCTGACGCACTAATGCACCCCGCCACCTCGCTATTTCTCACTCAAGTGAGGAAGTTTGCCTGACCAATGCTGGCCTCAGCGGGAGCCTTTGAGCTACGGTGTTATATTTATTTTCTTTGGGTGGCCACTGAACTGGCCACTGTTCTTTGTTCAATTTCTGTTAAAGGCCCTTTTGATGCCTCAGGAAGATGTTTCTCATTCTCGCACTTTCCTTTTTCCTAGCCAGAGGAACAAGAAAATTGGAATGGGAGTCAGAAAAGGCCTAGCCCTGGACCTGCCACAGCCAGCTGTCTCCCGGGGCGCTTCCTCCTCTGGGGTCCATCAACTCATCTCAGAGGAGGAGCCTAAATGGCAGGTGGGAGGGAGAGGCCCAGCTGAGGGGCGGTGGTCCACGGGCGGTGTTCCCAGCACTGTCAGCGGAGGCTACTGGTCACCCTCAGGGCTGGGCCGGGTTCTCCTGCACCATTGCCCTGGCTGGTGAGGCAGTTGCTTCCACAGACTGTGGCCCTGCCCTCAGAGCGGCCTCGTCCATTCCACTGCGGGGTGGTCTCCTCACCAGCCACCCACAGAAGGGACTGCACACCTGAGGAACAGGCAGGAGGAGGAGAGTGAGCTGGCCACTCACGACGGCCATAACGCACGGGAGACAAGCATACACCTCGGTCAGGGAGCAGGAGCTGCCCGCATCCTCCCAGGCACGCACAGTGACCTCGAGGTCACTCTCCAAGCCAGCCGAGCGGCGATGCTCCTGTACTCGTGTGTCTCCTGGACACCTGAAGCCCAGGTTGGAAACCTGGAGCTGGACTCGGGCAGTCCCACCAGACAACGCTTGTCCTGCAGGGCTCCCTGGAATGGACGGCAGTGGTCTGGTGATGGGCCTGGTCTTGATTCAGTCACATACTATAGAAGTTTGATTTACTATTTAATTTGAGTTAACCTTCTCATCTCCACCATTTCTTCCTGACAAAATGCTGTGATTTTAGGATCCTTTTCAAGCACATCAGCAGGTGACAGACTTGGGGTTTGCTTTTTTCAAAGTCCTGGTACTTTTCTGACTTTCCTGGGGCTCTTGCTGTATTTACATGACACAGAGTCCCACGTGGGTCAATAAGCTTGTTCCTTATGCAGAAAATCGAAGCAGCCAGCGAAGCTCTGATGTCATTGACCTTCAAGGCAAAGAACAAACCCCATCTGTCTATGCTTGTGCCTAAGGAGCAAGACTCAGGGATGGAAGCCACCCATGGGCCCCGGGGTGGCCTGGACCGGAGATGTGCCAACAGGGCTTTGTTGGTTGTAAAAGGCTCAACAGAGTCTGGGAACAGGAGCAGCTGCCCTGTCCTGGAAGTGGAAACCATTCCTTGGTGATTCTTCAAGACCTTGCCGGTTCCTCCCCACAGCCACCGTCACCTGGCCCACAGGAAGGGCCTCGGCAACATGTGCTGCAGGGTGTCAACTGGCACTGGAAGGAAGGCCCCTGGGGCTGGCACAGAGTCCGGGACGCCCAGCTGAGTGTGCACTTCAGATCAGGAGGACACAGGGCTAGTACTTGCCGAATACTTACAGGGGCACGCTTATATTTAAATTGCATCTATCATTTTTCTGAAATTCAAATGCAACCCGACACAGGCTATATTTTTATTTTCTCAATCTGGCCACCCTTCGCATGACCTGTGAAGCGTGTTAGCATTGAGTCTAGAACCCAGAACCCCTCCTTCCCTGCATGTGGAGCAGAAGGGAGCCACAAGCCATGCTGAGCATCCCCCAGATCCAAACTTCTGTTTAGCATTTACACATATGTCTCTGTTTGGAAGTACCAAGAAAACCCCAAAGTGTAAATATCTTTATTTAAATTACTCACTTCATAGACATTGAGAAAAAGCAGTTATCTAAAAGAAACAAAGTGGTTTTTTGGAAATAGAAAAAACTCTCCACTTCACAGCCTGAAAAGTCAGTGTGGATTTTAAATCGCGACTTTTGCCACCAGCCACACTGTCCGTGCCCACACCGGCCCACAGCCAGCCCTGGACATCCCTGGACGCAGCCTGCCACCGGCCACGCTGTCCATCGCCATGACTCTGAGGCTACTCCTCATGACTCTGGATTCCACGCTCCCCAGGCCGGTCACCTTAGCCTGGATCCTGGTGACAGACCCCACCACTCCCTGCTGGCCTCTCCTTAATCCATCTGCACCTGTCACCAACCCCTGCCCCAGTCCAGGCCCCAGCCACCTCCCGACCTCCCGCCTGTGCCTCCTGGATACAGCCTATTCTAACAGCCTCCGTGCCTCCTGCCCCCACCACTCCCTCCACTTCGGCCTCCTTGCCCAGATAAATCAAAACATCCCTCAAGGTCCTAGTGGGCCCCTGGCCACCCTAACTCTGTCTCCTCCAGGTCCCTAAGTGCACCCAGCCATAGCCCTATCACACTGGCCTGTCCCCTCCTCCCAGACAGAAGCTCCTCAGCCCAGGACCACGACTCGCTGTGGCACCCAGTGCCGAAGCTCAGTGCTTGGTGAACGGCAGGGCCCAGCCGTACGCTGGACGATTGCATGCGGAGTCAAAGCGGGGAGGGCGGACTCCAGAGGCCAGGACCTGCACACTCGAGATTCCAGCACCTGGACAGTCCTCTCCACTTTGAATCAGGACCAGCAGGAAGGTTCGGGGGTGGAGTGGGACGTTCAGGCTGGGCCTCAAAGGGCTCGGAGCCCCTCTCGGGCCCTCAGGTGCCTCACCGTGGAGGCAACAGCTGCTCAGGCACAGGACAGAGGCCGTGCAGAAGGACTGGAAGCACAGAGCAGCCACTGCCGGCCACACGGCAGGCCCTCTGCAAGGGGACCCTCAGGTGAAGCCCCAGAAGTCTGATTCGTGGTGCCAGATACGGCACATGGGAGCTGCCTAGACAGGCCCTTCTCAAGGACTGACCGACGGACACGGTGAGAGGCAGGAGGTGATGAGCAGGCTGGACACCGTTGGTGTTTGAGAGGACTTAGGCAGTGGGCGCGCGGTGGCAGGAGGCAGTTTCGCTCATTGGTACGGTGCACCCCGTCACCTGCTCACGCGTTGGTTCAAAAATCTTTCACCGAGTATCGACCATGACTTGGCTCCAAGTGGTTCATACACTTCCAAAATCCAAGCACGCTTTCAAAAATGAAGATTTGCCAAGGTTGAATTTAATCCAAAGAAATGCCAAGGTCAATTCCAAAAGATGAGATCCCAGAGAGCCCTGAGTGCCCGCCCATCACACAGATCAAGCATATGGCCTCCCAGAGTGACCCCTGAAAAGACACTTGGGAGTTGACGGGCCATTGCTGGGTTCGTTTTCAAAAAGTCAGCTTCAGTCGGGCAAGGTGGTGCTTGTGTGTGATCCTCGCTACCCGGACCGGAGGCTGAAGCAGAAGGATTCTAAGTTCGAAGACAGCCTCAGAGACTTAATGAGACTATCTCAAATTTTAAAGGGGGAGGGGGCAGCTGAGGACGTAGCCTTGTGGTAGAGACCCCCTGGCTTCAATTCCCAGTACCAAAAAAAAAAAAAAAAAAAAAAGAAACAAAAGTTGGCTTCAGGTCAGGGCTTTATTTTGATGACAGAACATTCTGGAGACTGAGCCAAGTGCCTTCTCCTGCTCCTGGTCAGCTTGTGCATTGTACTGAACAGGGCATCAGGGCACAGGGCCTGCAGTGGGCCTGGGGGCACAGAGCCCGGGCACATCCAGCAGGCGCTCATCACACCCCACTCGGCATACCTGGAGCACCTGGGGCGGTGGCCTTCTCCTGGGGACCAGCGTGAACGTGTCCACTACTCACCACTGAGCGAGGTGCGAATCTACAGAGAAGGCAGAGCTGGAGAATCCAGACACAGATGGGAGGGCCCCTCCTGGGAGGCCACAGACCAGCAGGCAGGGCCGCCAGCCTCAGGCTCAGCTTTCCTCTGAGGACCTGGGCTCTCCCAGGTTGTGCTGACCACCCACAGCCCACCAGGGCCCTGGGGGGAAGTCATTCAAGGGACCTTGCTGGGCTCCCTCCATGACCATGACCTTCAGGAGCCAGGACTGGGTTCCCACAGCTGGGAATTCTGCTCAAAACTTTGCTGCCAACGTGTGGCCAAGATGTACCCTGGGCTGCTGAGAAACCCTGGGGGAGGACACAGTTGCCTTGACCCTGCTACTCCAGGAGGAAGAGCCCGCTGGGTTCTGAGCACCAAAAGCCAGGTGAGTGTCACAAAGCCACTAGCAGGGAGGCCAGAGTCTGAGGAAGGAGGCCGAGGAGGGTTTGTGGGTTTTCCATGGCACGTATTTGTTTGTGTCTGTTTTCTGTTACTAAAACAGAATATCTGAGACCAGGTAATTAGTTAGAACGATGGAGTTCTTGGCTCATGGTCTGGAGTCAGGGAAGTCCTGGGCACGGCATCTGCCTGGCATCTGGGCGGGGTCGTTCTCGCTGCACCTAGCATGGAGGCAGCACCACAGGTGAGACAGCAAGCAAGGGTCAGCTGAGGCTCCTCATGACCCCATGACCTCACCTAATCCTAATCACATCCCCAAAGCCACCCCTTAATCCCATTAACCTATGAATCAGGGATGCCTTTCCAGTGGGAACCAATCTGAGCCAAGGCAATGTGAAGGTAGTTCTTAAGGGGAGCACAGGGGAGGTTGGAGGCAGGGAGGAGAGCTTCCTGTGGGGGCATGGACAGAAAGGGAGGAAGGCCAGCCAGAGAACCCAGGACTTCTTTCATGAAGGTCCCACGGTGCCCAGGCCTTTCTCCACCCATGTGCCGTCCCTCTGGCAGAAGGACAGACTGTGGACTGCAGATTGGAGATGCTCGGGGCTGCCCCCTCCCACTGCTGGTAGTGCAAGCAGCTGGGGGCTTGGGGATCTGCCAGATGCCTGGCCTTCAGGTTCCTGTCCCCAAGAGGCTGGCAGTCACACGATGTGGAATCACTGGGCGACTGTGACAAGGTGACCTCCAGCACCTGCCAGCACCCTCCCCATGGACCCTCGGGGGAGGCAGATCAGCATCCATCTTGTTTTTCCTCCTGCTCAATCTAAGCATCCTCCCACCTAACGGACAGGTAGAAGGGAACAACAGCGGGACCCATGTGATAAATGATAACTTAATAACCCCGTTTCCTGAGGACGTGTTGGTAGAGACTAATCCCTTGATCCACAGAAGAGCAGGAGTGAGAGGACTTGCCGGCCCTTGGCAGACCGCTGCAGCGGCTTTGGAGGAGAAGGTGTCCTCTTTGCCACCCGAGGCCTCTGACTGCTGCTCACCCCTCCCAGCTGTGCTCTGGGGCCTGCAGGGCTGTCCTGCAGCTCCCAGCACTGGGGGACGGCCCAGGTGCAGCGCTGTCCGCACCTCCATGCCAGGCACAGGGCAGTGGCTCTGACCCAAGCGACACCACGTGAAGGCCTCTCTCCTGGGCGTAGGGGCAGGGCCTGCCTCCTCCAGGTGCTCCAGAGGAGGCACCTCCTGAGGCCCAGCCTCTGCTTTCTCCCTTCTGGTCAGCTTCTGCGCTCCCTGCAGGAGGACATCAGGGTCCCCAGAGAGGGGATCTCTTTCCTACCTTTGGAAAAGAGCAAAGACCCAGGCTTTCATCTCCTCACCCTCAATCTAGCCAACTAAATCCCCAATTAGCAATTCAAAAAGATTAATCTGCACTCCTCTCTGCCACTGAGCCAGCTCCATCCTGCTCTGGGTTTGAGTACCTTATTTTTGTCACCAATTAAAAGGGACTAGCTGGGTTTCCACAGAGGAGGGTGACATTTGGGAGGTTTCTGCCCCTCAGACGGAGCTGAGTCCCAAGCAATCATGGACATCCAGGAAGGAAGAGCCCTGGAAACAACACAGCCAGAGTCAGAGAGACAGCCGAGGCCCGGGGGACTTGCCCAGGACCCTGCTCTGCTCGCCCCCGTCCCTGAGATGCTCTGTGGGAGCTGAGTTCTCACCACGGAAGGGAGGACGGGCGTCTCATCTACCTCCCGGGGATTTTCGAGAGTCGTATTCTGTAAGTAAGCCTTCTATGTTGGAACGATCTCAGATTTACAGGAAAAAGAAGCAGAGATAGGAGAGCATGTACTCCTCACCCACACCACCAGGTTCCCCTGAGGAGTCGGGGCAAACCTCGCTGTGGGCACCGCTCTGCCTCTCGGTTGGCCTTCTCCAGACGCCACGCACTCCCCCACGGAAGCCTTTTTCTGTTCCAGCCTCTAATCCAGGATCCCACAACCATTCTTTTTTGGCATTCTAATGCCTATCAAGAGATCCAAGACCCTCCCTGGCCAAACCCACATCACACCCTCACCACATTAGTGTGGGCGGCTGGCGACGAATTAGCTGGTTCATTCATTAAGATCCAAGGCCCTTATTAATCACAGTGATCCTGTCTCTCCAGAAAGCTGTTCTTCCTGCAGGGCACCTATGCCCGGAGGGGAGAGAGGGCGGGGAGAGGCAGAGGAGCGCCGGCTGCGCTCGCCCTCTCAGCACTCCTGGACAACATGGATCAAGGCAGAGCCTAGAAGCAGCAGGTAATTAGCTTCTCCAGCTGCACAGGGCCCTGCATTTCCACTTTTTCTGGCTGTGATGAGGAAGGAACAAAGGGAAGGCGGAGTGAGTGCTGGGGAGCCTCCTGCCTCCCTCCCAGGAGTGCTGAGACCCGACAATGAGGGAGGCCATCCTTGCACCCAGACCCAAGGAAATGGGGTGAAGTCCGAGACAAAAGAAATAAAAATGCAAACTGAGGTAGAATTCTGTGTTCTACCAAAACCAAGACAGGAAGCCCTCCCTTTCTCAAAGACAGTCTTAGCAGCAACAAGGTACATGAACAGGAAAGGTCTTTCTAAGAGCAATGGTTCAAAGAGTGAGCGACACACAGGGTCCGGTTCTCATCAGAGGAGCTGCCTGTGAGCAGAGTGCTTGCCTGTCCTCTCCTGCCCCAGGGATGGCAGCTGCTCCCTCCTCCTGCGTGCTTGCTCCTCGGAGGAGACAGGCAGGGCAGCTGCAGCGGGCAGGAGCGCCCAGGAGGGGCACTGGGTTCCAGCCCGGCCTGCACACAGGGAGCATGAGGACAAATGGTTTGGAAGAGGGAGGCCGTGGGCAGGGAGGGGCTGGTTGGGTTGAGGGCGAGCCAGAGTAGCCCAGAGGGACCGCACCAGTGAGGCCGGGAAGGAGCCAGCCAGGGTCTGCGGAGGCTGTCGGGGCATCTCCAGCCTGGGTGGATGATACCACAGTGCGTAAGCCATTGCTGCAAGAGGAACGTTCGAAGTGACCACCCAAAGGTCAGCCCAGCCCTGTCGTTAGAAACACCACACCAGTAACCTGAGAGGGGCTGGTGGTCTGGCCAGGTGGCTGCGAGCGTTGCCAGGCCAAGGACAGCAAGCTCGCTGCAGGAAGTATCTGCACCCAGGCCAGCCAGCGGGCGCAGAGATTTGAATCACAAGACCCTCTCTCAAAAAGACCTCAAAGACCACCCAGCCCAACCTCTGCTAGTACTCGTTCTCTCCGTGACCTGCCGGCTCCGCTGGAACGCTCCTCGAGAGTGAGAAGCACCGTCCTTCTCTGTCCCTCCTTTGCTTTCCTGCTGGGGAAGGGTCTGTGGGTCAGCTGTGGCCCTGCTTCCAGAGTGGCCGGGCTGGTCATTGTGCATTGTGTGCACACAGCTTCACTCACGGTCAGGGGTGGGGCGACGTGCTGGGTTCTAATAGGAAGCCAAAGGTCCCTAAAAACTAAAGCGTAAGGATGAGTAGTCCAAGCAGTTGTTATGAAGCGAGTCTATGAACACAATTAAACATCACCACGCCGAATGCTGGATTTAAGTCTCAAGGGTCAAGGAAACATCTGAAGGTGAAGAGTGGACACCTAGTCAAAACTAAAGAGGTGTCTTGAGAAAAGTGTCCCAAGGGGAGGCGTGATGCCTGCACAGCCCTGTGGAGGCAGGAGCAGGGCAGGAACCCAGCGAGGGGCTGCGGCCCAGGCGCAGCTCAGGGGGAGTGGCCGCCTGTCTGCCCACGTAGCAGGGACCCACCATGCAGGGCCTTCTGGGCCACACCTCAAGGGCTGGCTTTATTCTAAAAGTGATGGTGAGCTCTCGATGGAAGGGGCATCAGCAACGAGGAGGCAGGGCCGGGTTCCTGGAACCGGAAGGCTCTCCTCATGCGATGAGAGCAATGGCAGGCTGGCCTGGTGCAGGGAGATGCGCAGCCCTGCGGTCACCCACCCCGGAAATGGCAGCAGTCAGCACCCAGAACTGATGGACAGAGGGGCTTCAACTTAACATTTGAAATACATGCCAGGCTGTTTTTAGTTGACAAGTTACCATGGAGGAAGAGGGAGATGTGCGGGGTGTGCCTGCCCATGAGCTGGACATTGGGAAGACCAGTGGGGTCCAGAGCTCCAAGCTCATGTTGCCTTGAACCTCTAAGATATCCAACTGCAGAACCCTAAGCAGCCCATGCCTGGCTTGGGCTGAAGGGGGACAAACACATCCAGGCTCCCAGCTGAGGGTGAGTGAGCTCACCCAGGAGGACCAAGGAGGGAGTAGATCTCAGGACAGAACTGAGAAAAATTCAGAGATGCTCAGCATGTGGACCCATGGGCTTGGGGGTCTCTGAGATGCTTCTAGGGGGTCCATGAGGTCGAACTATTTTTAAATATTTCTAAAACATTGTTTTCCTGTTTCAATTTCATTCTTTCACAAGTGCACAGTAAGTTTCTCAGAGATTCCCCCAGGGGTGACCCTACTGTGCGACTAAATGCAGAGGGGAACCTGTTTCTGGAAAGGCAGCTGGAGAACCTCGTGCCCACCTTCTCCCGGAGAAACACACACGAGTCAGTCACACTTTAAAGACTTAAAGCATCTGGAAAATTTTCCAAAGGGCATTGAACAAATGCAAAGAAATCTATTCCAGACAATCCATTGAATTTCAATGACAGCAGTGAGAACCTGTGGCCTCTGAGCATGTCCCTCTCCACTGAGTTTAGGTGTGTAATAGAAGTTCTGCTCCTGACTGGACACCAGACTCTTGAAGGCCCCTCTATCCCTAGGAGTCAGATAGGAGGACAGGCCACAAGCATTTATATTTACCCTCAACTCCAGGTTGTAGAACTTTGTTCCGGAAGGAGCAGCTCAGGGGCCTGGGGCTCCCTTCCTCCACCCAGGACCCCTCAGGGGGTGGAGATATTGCTCAGGTGCAGCCCAGAAGAAGCACTGGCCAGAGCTTCCAGAACAAAAGAGGCAAACCAAGAAGTCAAGGGACCAACACCCCACCCAATGTCCTACTTTTAGAGCAAGGGTACCACTCAACAGAGGCAGATCAGTCCTGCCCTGCTGCCCACCTCGAGGGAAGTGCAGAGGTTTTGCCCAGGGCACAGAATAAGCTTAAAGAACAAAGAGCTCTGAGCCCTCCGTAAGGAAAATGATGGTATTTGGAACAGTGTGCGGAAGGTCAAGCCTAAGGGTGCTATCAAAAACAATGGTTTGGCTCACCCAAAGCTCTCCAGTTCCTTCCATTTTCCTGCGAATGCCACAATTTCATTCTTCTTTATGGCTGAGTGGGTCCAATAGAGTAGAGTTATCACAATGAATCGACCATTATGTATAATTAGAATGCACCAATAAAAAAATGGAAGGGAAACAATGGCTATTTTAGTGTTAAGAAATTCAGTGGAGGCTGGCAGCTCCATGGAGACAATAAACTAAACTAGACCAGCTAGTGCCTTACAAGGGAGAAGCAGGGAAAGAGATGGTTAAGAAGAGTCTTTCTGGGTTTGGAATAAGACTCAAAGACAGGCCCCAAACAGTAGCCCTGAAAATGGACATGAACTTAATTGGAACTGACTGTGGAGCAATTTATGCCCAGGGGCATTGTCAAAAACAATAGAGCAATGAGCCAGCATTAGTGGAGGTGAACAGCTGAGTGCAATACCAACAAAGGAAGACTAAAGAGAGATAAGGGGAAGAGACACCCAAAGACAGCCCTATGAAAGCCACAATCTCTGCAAGATGACTGTGTGTGCCCAAGGCTGTGCCCTCTCAGGAATGACATCACAACTTGCATGTTGCCAAGGAGACAGACTTGAATGAGGTATTCTGGTCAAATCACCAAACAAACAAACAAACAAGCAAACAACCACAAGCCCTGGGGAAAGAGGAGTCAGGATCCAGAATTTATACAATATATTCTCTAAAATGTCCTGATTTCAACAAAAAATATGAGACATGCAAAGGAAGGTATGACCCATATACAGTGGGAAAGCAGGCAGCAGAAATTGCTTTAAAAAAACTCATATGTCAGACTTAACAAAGACGTCAAAACAGCTACTAGATGTTTGTTCATAGAATTAAATGAAATCATACTTAAAGAAATAAAGGTATGACAGCAATGTCTCATCAAGTAAAAATAGTTAAGAGATGTCAATAAAGAAATGGAAATTATTTTAAAATCAAATAAAAATTCTATACTTGAAAAGTGTAATTACCAAAATGAAAAATTTATTAGCAGGAGTTAACAGTAGATTTTTGCTAGCAAAATAATCAGAAAACTTGGAGATAGTTTGACAGAGGTTATGAAATCTAAATAAAAATAAGGAAAATCAATGGAGGGGGCTTTAAAGAAATGCATGACACTCAAACCATATCAACATGTACATAATGAGAACACCAGAGTAGTGAGAGAAAAGAGTAGAAAAATAATAAGAGTTGAAGAAATAATAGATGAAAACATCCCAAATTTTGTTTTAAAATATAATAATCTGTACATCTAAGGTATTTAAAAAATCTCCAGTTAGGATACATGCAAGATACTCTCAAAGAAACACACCATAGTAATGATGGTGAAAGACAAAGAGAAAATCTTAAAACTAGCAAGAAAAAAACTCACTTATAAGGTAACTCCAATAAGATTGACAGCTGACTCACCATCAGAAACAATGGAAACCAGAAGACAGTAGATGGTGTGTACACACAAAGCAACAAGCCATCAATCAAGATGTCTATGTGAGCAAAGGGTGAGCAAATGTTTTCTGAGAAAGAAAAACAGGGATTTGTGGCCAACATATAGCACCTTATACAAAATGATAAAGGAAGTTTTCTCAAATTAAAAGCAAGTGGCACCAGATAGTAATTCAAATTCACATGAAAGAGAAATTGAAGGATAATTAAGTAACCATAAAAAACATTACAGTTACATATTTCATCTTGTTTCCTCTCCTAATTTACTTACAAAGCAATCATAAAATTATATATATATATAGTTGTGTCTATAAAATATAGATATGCAAGGTACTTGACAATAACAGCACAAAGCAGCTTGGTGATGGTGAAGCTGTTTTAGAGAAAGCAAAATTCACAGACAGTAATTGAATCCATCTGGTGGCTGCATTATCATAATGAAGTGTGTTATATAATATGCTTTAATGATTACAACATTATTATGAATATAATTTATTGTAACAGAAATTTAAAGAATAAGAAATGACATAAAATTAATATAATAGAAATATACTTGATCTTTTTTCTTCTATCATCTTCTTTAAAAGATATAAAATTATAAAAAGTAATAATTATAGCAATGTATTGTTGGATTTACACGCAGCGATAACACAGAAAAGGGAACGGGAACAGAGCTATCTGGTAGTAACAACACCTGATATCTTATTGATTGTCAGTTTGAATCTGAAGTAAATTACCAATTAAGACGTACATTTTAAGACCTAGAGCAATCACTAAGAAAACAATGTTTAGAACATATGGTGAGCAAACTATTAAACTAATAAAAGTGTTCTACTAGAAAATATTCAATTAGCACAAAGGAAAACAGAAACAGGAGGAAAAAAGTACCCTGCACAGAGAAAATAAAAAGTAAAATGATAAAATCTTGCCATATTGATGCTAGCGCTAAACGTGAATAGATTAAAAATTCTATTGGAAGACAGATTTTCAAGACTGATTTTAAAAAATCTAATCTGTCTGTAGGAGATGCACATTAGATTAAAAGATAGTAATAGATTTAGTGTTAAAAAAAATAACTAAACCATGCAAATAGCAAGCGTAAAAGACCTGGAGTGCCTTACTAGTATCAGAACAAACAGACTTTAAAACAAAACAAATCAACACCACTAGATTAAAAGGAAGAACACTGTATGATGCAAGGATAATTCTTCAGAGACATACAACAATTACCAACTTGTATGCACTAACAACGGTGCACGAAAATACAGGAAGCAAAACTTGATAGAATTAAAGCTCAAAATAGACAATCCCCCTCATGGATGGAGAATTCAATCTTCCACTTTCAATGATGGGAAAACTAAGAAGATTAACAGGCAATTAGAAGATTTGAACAATGATATAAACCAACTACATCTAACAGACAGTCCACCCAACACCACCAGAATATAGATTCTTTTTAAGAACACATGGCATATTCTTCAAGATACACAATATGTGAGGCCATACAACAAGCCCTAATCAGGGTTAAAGGATAAAAATTACATAAAGTAAGTTTTCCAACATCAATGGGAGGTAATTAGAAATCAGTACAAAAAAAAGAGAGTCGATACATTTTCAAACATATGTAAATTAACAACATGCTCCTAAATATTGAATGAGTAAATTCAAGAGAAATTGGAAAATACTTTGAGATGAGTGGAAGTAAAAAACACAACATGCCAAAATATTTGAGATACAGCTAAGACAATATTTGTAGGCACAGTCACAGTTGGAGCCATCTTTTTTTTAAAGGAAGATCTCAAATTGATAACCTGACTTTTCACCTGAAGATGCTACAGAGGGAGAGCAAAGCAAACCTAAAGCAAGCAGAGGGAAGGAAGTAGTGAAGACTAGGTCAGAGACAAGCCCAATACAGAATAGGAAAAATAAAGAAAACCAGGAAACCCAAAGGTAGCTTCTTGGAAAGATCCATGAAATTGACAACCTGGTATGCAGAAGACTCAGGTTCCTAGGATCAACATGAGCGTGGGACATCACCACCAACCCTACAGAAACAGAGCATCACGGAAGCTCTGTGAACAAACCTACGCTGGCGGATCAGATAACCTAAGTAAACGGAAAATTCCCAGAGAGACAAAAACTAGCAAAACGGATGCAAGAAGAAGTTTAAAAATCTGAATAAAATTTTAACATAAAAAACAAATTTAATTAGCGATTTCAAGATTTCCAGCAATGGAAGGTCCAGTCTCAGATGAATTCACTGATAAAGTCTATCTTTGAAAGAACCAATATCAATTATTTACAATTTATTCCAAACATATTACTTCAAAATTTATTTCAAAACTAATTTTAGCCAGGCAAGGTGGCTCACACCTATAATCCTATCAACTCAGGAGGCTGAGACAGGAGGATCAAAAGTTCAAAGCCAGTCTCACTAAAAGTGAGGTGCTAAGCACTCAGTGAGACCCTGTCTCTAAATATAATTCCAAACAGGGCTGGGGATGGAGCTCAGGGGTTAAGTGCCCCTGAGTTCAATTCCCAGTACCCTCCCTCCAAAAAAACCTCCAGATTCCAAAGCCAGAAAAATAACTCACAAGAAAACTACAAATATCTTCTATGAATATAGATGCAGAAATCCTCAACAAAATACTATAAACTGAGTTCAGCAACATGTGAAAGGGGTCATACTCCACAACTCAGTGGACCTTAGTCCAAGGCTGATTCACATAAAGGAAACCCATCAGTTTCATGCACCATATTAATAGAAAAAAAGAAGTGCACATTCATATCAGTAGATGCAGAAAACACATACAACACAACCAAACATCCTGTCATGATAAAATTATCAACAAATACGGAAAAACAGGGAGCTCCCTCAGCCCAATAAAGGGCATCGACGAAACGCCCACTCCTCACATCACATTTAGTGGTGACAGATTGAAAGCTTTTCCTTGAAAATCAGGAGCAAGGCAAAGATACTCTCAGTACTTCTGGCCAACTTTATGCTGGACATTAGACAAGAAAAATGGATAAAAAGAGGCATCTGGATTTTAAAATGATTAAAACTATTCCCTTTCATGGATAACATAATCCATATGTAGAAAATCCAAACTTACTAAATAATTGGAAAAAATAAATATGTTCATCTAAAAGTCATAGGATAAAAATCAATACCCAATAACTGTATTGCATTTCTATGAGCTAGCAGAGAACAATTTGAAAAAGCAATTAAGAAAGCAAGTTCATTTATAACAGTATCAAAAAGAGTAAAATGTTTAGGAACAAATTTAACAAGTACAAAGCTTCCTGAAAGCTATAAGTCATTGTTATAAGAGAGTAAAGATTGTCTAAGTAAGTCGAGAGTCATCTCAAGTTCACGGATTGAAAACCTGATGTTACTAAATGGAGACTCCCCCCAAATGGGTCTACGGTTCCATACAGCTCTTCTGAATGTCTCAGACGCCTTCTTCGCACACATCGACAAGCTGATCCTAAAATTTATGTGGAGATGCAAGAGTCCCATGATAATCTAATAAACCTGGAAAAACAAAAGTCAGAGAACTCACAGTTCCTGGCTTGAAACTTACTACAAATAGTAGTGAACGCAGTGTGGTGGTGGCCTTAGGAGGACATGCCGGTGAATGAGAAGGAATAAATCCTTTCATCTTTGGTTAATTAATTTTCAACAAGAGTCTCAAAAAATCACTCAACAGGGAAAGGAAAGTGTTCTCAACAAACGATGTTGGGCAGTCACATATCCACAGGCAAAGAGGAAAGGACAGGAAGGAAGGAGGGAGGGAATAAATCGAACCCCTACTTCACACCATAGGCAAATGTTAACTCAAAGTGGATCATAAACATAATTGTAAAAGATGAAACTATAAAACTCTTAAAAGAAAACAGGAGTGGATTTTCATGACCTTAAGCTAGGAAATGTGTTTTCAGCTACGACACCAAAAAATACGAACAAGAACAGCAACAACAAAATAGATCATTTGGACTTCATTGAAATCAGAAACTTTATTGTCTTGATGGTGGTCAAGAAAATGAAAAAGAATCCACAGAATGGGCAGAAACACCTTCAAAGAGCGTGTCTGGTAAGGGGCTGGTATGTGGAAAACATGAAGATTTTGTAGAACACAGTGATTTTTCAAAACGGCAAATAATTTTATTTAAAAATGAGTGAAGAACCTAAATAGCCATTTCTCCAAATACATAACGGATTCATGCAAAGATGTCCCACATCTCACATCACTGGAGAAACGCAAGCCAAAACTGCCCAGGCGCCATCTCCCATCCAGAAGGAGGGCTGTAATCAGAAAGCAGCTGAGAGCAGGCCACAGACGTGGAGACTCTTCAGCCCCCCGGCACCTCGAGGTGGCAACGGGTTCCCAGTGACCTGGAGATGGCCACGTAGCCAAGAGTAGTGGACAGAGGTGACCACACACACTCGTGCAGAAGCAGCAGGACAGCATCATTCACAGTAGCTGGGGGACCCGGATGTCTGCCAGCTGACCCACAGAAGAACAAAAGGCAGCATTTCCACATGAGATCCTGTCATCCAGCGATGGCGAGGTGAACAGCGATGGGGACAAGTCCTGGAAACACCATGCTAAGTGAAAGCCGCCAGACACAAATGACCACACGCTGTCTGAGTCCACGCATAAGAACAATCCAAAATGGAGAAGGCTCAAGCACGCACATGGTGGTCCACAGCGGGGTCATCAGGAAGCAGGGAGTGAGGTAGCAGGGGCGAGTTTCCTTTGGGGGTGATGAATGTGCTCCAAAGATGACTGAGGTGGGGCCCCCACAGCAAAGACCAGAACACACCAGAGCCACCCGACTGCACTTTAATTGTGGAGAGACACAGAATTAAGATCCTGTGTCAGCTCTCCCATGCCCTGATGGACACCTGCAGTCCCCTCCAAGGGCGTGCCCCATGACCTCACTTCCTCCCTCCAGGCCCACCTCCCAAGAGCACCATAGCGGGGCCCACACCTTCAACACATAGGCCTTGGTGTCATCCAGGCCCAAACTATAGCAGATCTTTAAAAAGTCGTTTAGAGGAAAATGCATTCAGAAGCAAATCTGAGAACACCGCTGCCTGGCTTTGAAGCTGGACCCTGGAGACGTTTGAAATACTATGGATCTACGTCACTCTTTTCACAGCGCTTTGTTTTGGAAAATGCAGTTGTTTCTATGAAATACGCTGTACGATGGATCCTCTTGGTTGTGTTTAAGTGAGGAGAGAAGCACGGAGCCCTGGCTCCACCCCTGGGCTAGAGCATCCTCAGAGCAGGGAGGCAACAGCCTGGGTTCTGCCGGAGAAGGAGACCCCGGGAGACGGCCTGGTCGGGGGCAGAGCTCTTCAGGTGTGAGGGAGGGTCCTGGTGCAGGGGGGGTTGGCCTCAGAAGCAGTGAGACCCACCTCTGCAGCAAGAGGAGTATCAGAGGTGCACACACCGGGCACACTGGGCAGGGGGAGCCTCCGTGACCGCTGCAGCTGATGGGCCAGAGACGGAGGAGGGTGTGAGGACTGAGGAGGGAGAAGAGCTGACTGGGGGTTAGCAGCCAGTCTAATGGCGACTCTGAGATGACAGCACTGAACTTCCCAAGGCGTCCATCTGGCAGGGGCCTCCAGCTGCTGGAGACATCTGGACACACGCAGCCGTTGCTGGATGGCCCAGATCTAGGTGCCCGCTCTCCCTCAGAAACTGCCGTCCTCTTCCTCCTGGGGACTGCTCCAGGCACGAGGCCAAACAGGCAGGGAGGCCCTAGGACCACTGCCGAGGTCAGAGTGGCTCCCGCGGTGTCCACGCTGCAGGGCAGATGGAGCTGCCTTTGCTGCCTCGGGAGGAGGGCCATGAGGCCAGGCCTGCAGGGACAGGGCTGGTGTGAGGCCAGTTTCCACAAAACAGGAAGCTTGGGGTTTCTAACGTCTGTTTGGGAGACTTGGAGGCTGCATGAGGCTGTTTAGACCCAGCAGTGCAGTTTCCATTCAGGTGACAAGAAGCCGAGCCAAGAAGGCGGATCACTGTCCTCCTGCCATTGCTGCCCAGGGACATCAGGAGCGAGCTGGCAGCTCTGGTCCGCCTCCTGGTGAGGTGCATCTGGGCTCCCTGGCCTGCAAGTCTTCAGCTGCTCTGGGCCTCGACTTCCTCGCTGTGGGGCAGACGAGCACCTGCTCACAGTGTGGGGGTCCCAGGAAGGCACCAGGACTGCAGAGTAGGTGCCAGTCACGGCTCATCCCCAGGCTGCCTGCTGGCTCTGTCTTCTTCTCCTTGAGTGCGTGGAGTCCTTTCTAGAAACACAGAATCTACCGGGTGGTGGAAAAGCTGCACAGGTGCCACACTTAGGGACACAGAGCCCAAGACTCAGAGGGGCCGTTGGAGCTGCTGCTGCCCTAAGGCACTGTGAGAGGACAGGGTCCTGAACACAGGGAACCTCTGCCCAACGGTGTCTTGCCTGGGCACAGGGACCCTCAAGGAGCCCTGCGGGGGAGGATGCGAGAGGGCTCGGGCACTCCATCTGCCAGCACCGCTGGAAGGCAGCCGGCCTGTGCCCAGGAATCTGCACAGGGAATCCAAACCCTGCTTCCCTTACCCGTGGCCTTTCTGTCCCTGCAAGAAAGTGCCCTAACAGTGCCTTCCTCCAGCATCTAAGAGCAAGCTCAGTGCTAATTTACAGAGGCAGCACGAAGATCCAGGCAGGGCGCTCGGGTGGCAGGCCGGAGGGCAGGGCGAGGGAGGCCTGCTCCACGGGGCGGGGCCAGCAAAGGCAGGGATGCGGAGCACATGACCTCAGTGCCTCTGTCTGCGAGCAAGGGGCTCAGGAAATTGCTTCTGGGGACCCTCCACGTTAGACAGGAGTCACTTCAGCTCTCATCCCACCAGGAGGCTCTGTTCAAGGTGTGACGGAGTTGTGGCTCGGTCTCCCCTGACTGACGCTGACAAAGATAAATGATCAGGTCCCAGAACCAATGCCCGCAGCGCAGGCCTGTGCTGGGGTGGGGCGGTGCCGGCTCCAGAAGCCCATTTTCCATCCCAGCACTTCTGTCCGTTTGAATTAGGAGACTCACTCATCCCCTCCTGGCCTCCCTGCTCTGGCCCTGCCTCCGAGCAACTGATCTGTGCAGGGACAAGGCTGTCTTCCTCCTTATGCCACCGTGCCGGAAGCTGGCTGCTGCTCTGTTTTACCAAAAGAAGACCCTAAAATTGAAAAGTGTGCACGGACAGCCTAAAGGCGCCCTGACTTCCTCCCTAGCAAAGTCGCCCATGACAACAGGAAGGACAATCAGGCCAGTTGGCATTTTTGAGGGCAGGAATGTTCATAGGAGCTGCAAAACTAGATTGGCCTCCAACAGCTGCTGCCTAAGCCTCAGACCAACACTGCTCAGGGTCTGCAGCACGCCAGGTGCCTGCAGAGTGGCCCGGACTCCTCTCCAGAGGACCAGCCTCCTTCCCAACCAGCCGCACCGGCAGGGAACAACTGTAAACTGCTGGCCTCCTCTCGCCACCCTCTGGTCCCAAGGTGAGCAGCTCTTGGCAGCCAGCTCAGAGGCCCTGCAGCTGGGCCTGACCTCCCCTGGAGGCACTGCTCCCAGCAGCCCTTCCCTCGGTGCATCTGGGGCTGAGGGGCAGAGCAGGGTCTCCGGAGGGTTTTGCCAATTAATCACCTCCCCCTCGTGTGGTGTGTGCACCCTCGGGGATTGGCACTGTGTGTGTTTCTTATAAATCTAACTGATCCACTGGGGTTCGAATGAGCCATTAAGGGCCCTTTCTTGGCAGGAGGTGTCTTTGCTTTAGGAAGAAGGAGGAAGTGATCCCGCCGAGGAAGGCAGGGCGAGTGGGTGGTGCTTTGTGATAAGGACACCCATAAAATGAGCAGGAACACACTTTATAGGAGCTGGAATCTTTACCAGGAGGTCATCTGGAAGGCTGCAGGGAGGGAGGGCCGTTCCACCACGGCGAGCAGTGAGCAGCAGGAAATGCCCCTGAGCAGATGGGAGACCGCCTTCCGCGCCGTGCGGGGTCCCCGACAGCTAGGCAACACAGCACCCGGGACGGGAGCCGCCACGTGTGGAAGACCCACGAGGGCCAGGCACTGTGCTGGGCCACCATGAGTCACTCAGGCCTCACTGCACAGCAAGGACTCAAGGGTCCTCGCGGCCAACTCTCCCGTCCAGGATCCCACAAGCAGGGAGCAACGGAGCTGAGACTCAGAGCCACTCTGCTGGTCCCAGAGCCAGGCCTGAGCCTCTGAGCACTGCACGCAGCAAGTGCTCCTCCAGCCTGATCGCGATCATCCAGAGGAGTACGCACCACCCTCTGCACCTTGACACCTACCAATGGGGCTCAAACAGAGCCGAGTGAAGAAGCCAGCTGGAAGGGTTGCGTGTGCACAAATGCGCTCTGGGGGACAGAGGTGGAGCACAGACGGGTGGCTGCGGAAGGCACCGGAAACACCCTGGGCTGGACCTGGTGGTGGAGACAGGATCCCATGTGTGTGACAATGCACACGTGCACACGTGCACACCCAGGGAACTTACCCCATCTGGAGGAGGTCTGGGGAGCTTGGCGTGTGCACTAAAGCAGCAGAGCAGCGGGCGGAGCTGTGGGAGCCAGTGTGGCCATTCGGGTGGCGCAGAGCAGAAATGCTCGCTGGTTTGTTTTTTGTTGGTGCCCAGTGGTCGTGTGTGGTAATGCCCTTTGTCGTGACATACTCCTGCGTGCACATGGCATGTGCACATGGCGCTCCCCAGCACGCCCCTGGGCCTTCCCTCCTTCTCTCCTCGCCCCTCTTCACCCCTGGTCTCCCTTCTGTCTTCGTGAGGTCCTGCTTCCTTTTCCTCCCCAGCTTCCACGTAGGAGAGAAAGCATTTGGCACTTAACCTTCGGATTCTGATTTTTTTTTTTTTGCTTAGCCTGATACAGACTGGAACCCTGAATCCTAGTTCTTCTGGGAAGGGACTGTGAAAGGAGAGATCTGGGGTCCCCAGGTCCAGAGATCTGGTGGCCTTCTCGGCTTGGAGCAGCCACCATCATTGTTCCACGAAGGGCCTTGAAACAGGATGGGCTCAGACTCCTCCCCGGCTGAGCCTGAGACAGCCCTGCACGTGGCTCAGCCTGCACGTGGCTCAGCACCCAGCTGGAAGCAAAGCCCCCAAGATGGCAGGTCTCCATGCTGTGCCAAAGGCGGTGGCAGCATCCCTGTTGGTGGGCAGAGAAGAGCAGTGGCGATGAGCTTGGGGTTGCAGCTATCCCATCTCATGCCAGGACACGCTGAAGGAGGAGATCTTGGGCCAGCCCAGGAAACAGCTAAGGACACTCCAAGCCCTGGACACTGGCCCATCTGCCCCACCATCCCCTGCATGGCCCTTCCCTTTCCTCCTGGAGCAGGGCTGACCCCCGTGAGAAGGAGGAGTGATGGGTTGTGGAGGTGTCCTCCCTGAACAGCTGTCACTGGGTGGAGGACAGTACCCGGCTCCAGGGCTCAGCTCTGCAGCCCACAGCCGGCCTGTGGCAACAGGGGACTGGCCGCCAGGGTTGCAGAGTGCACACGCCTGTGCTCACAGTGACTCCACTCAGGGCCAAAGCGCAGCCGCCTTCCCTCAAGCCACAGTGGCCCAGCTCCGCCGGCTTGTCCTCAGGACCGTCTGCCATGCCTGCGTGCCGGCAGCCTGCTGTCAGGGTCAGATGGGGCTGCACAGTGCTCCCTGCCTGTCCCTTCCAGGCTCGCCTGGTGGCAGAGGGCTGCACACGTTTCCTCAGGGAATCTCAGAGTTACCCGAAGGCACACCCCTCCCTGGGAACAGCACTCGCAGGCGGGCCTCAGGGCCTCCCGTTCTGAGAGAAGACCCAGAGAGGCCCCACACAGTGCGGGAGGGGACCAGCCCAGAGGAGGCCTCCCAGCCCACGGCAGCACAGGGCTGGGCACAGGCAGTTGGACTGAGCAGCAAATACCAGGAGACCAGGTGATATTTTATATATATATATATATATATATATATATATATATATATATATATCTGAATGATAATGTGAAGGAAAAGAGAGCACCCTAATCCACCATAACAGCTTCCTGAGAGCCAGCTTCAGGGACCAACTGGGGGAGCTGTGCCTCACCTGCAAACCCCAGAGAGAAATGAGTGGAAGGAGCTGCGGAGGCCACACAGAGGGAGATCCAGGGAAGAGACCAGGACCAATCACACTCTGACCCCCGGGAAAGGGCCAGTGCCATCCGATGCTCTGAGACACCAGAGGGTGACAGAGTGTCTCCAGCTGGACAAGAGAAAAACAGAGGGACAAAGATCAAGGAAGAAGAGAAGTCTGGAAGGCCACCTCACCCAGCCCTCTCCCTACAGACAAGACTCAGACCCCAGGCAGCAAGCAGCCGGTCCCAACCATCTTGCTGGAGCTGGGCCTGGAGTCAAGACCACCACCTGGCCTCTCTCTCTCTGGCCTCCACCACTCCTGACCCACCTCGTCCCTTCACACGCGCAGCTTTAGCAAGCTCCCTGCTCACCAATCATTGCCACTGAGAGGAACGCCTTCCCCGTGCTGGAAGAGATGGCCAGGACCCCAGGAAGGAACTGGGGAGCAGGGCTCTGCTGGATGGTTGTCTCCAGGGCCCCTGCCCAGGCCTCCTGCCCAGGCCTCCAGCTCCTCACACAAAGACTCTCACCTTCCCAGTCGCCAGGATGTGGAAAGGGGGCCACTCCGGCAGCCCCGGGCCGACGCTTGAGAGAACATCTCCTGGTGGACACCCACGCGCCAGCTTCTGGCACAGCCTTGGGGACTCTGGGGTCTGTCCTTGAGGACACTCCTCTGAGGCCCTGAGAGCTTGACTCAGCCCCAGCTGTGCTTGCTCTTGTCACTGGGCTGCACAGCTGGTCATCGTCACTTCATGAGTGACAATGCCCGGCACAGCCTTGCCCTGGTGCAGTAGAAGCCCAAGAAGAGGAAGGGGAGTCACAGAGGACTGGGTCCCTTTTCTCAGTCCCCATGAGAATCAGGCTGTTGCCATGACCCCGGACAAACAGAAGCAGGACCTGTGACCAGGCCGGGCCCAGAGGCATTCAAAGCAGGGTCTGCAGAGTTTTAGGCCCACCAGGTAGAAAGAGTGAAAGAGGGTGATGTCAAGGTGGACTCCATGGCCAACCAGCTCCACGTGGCAGGTGGCGCTGGCATGAGCTGAGCAGGCCCAGCTGAGGAAAGCACTGTTTTGACATCACATGCCTCCAAGTGGGTGTCTGCTGAACGGTGCAAATGCTCCTCAGCGCACGGTGGGAGGGTCCCAGTGGGCCCCTGTGAGCTAGCAGTGAGGTGAACTTGGAATGCATCTGACCCAGCACACCTACTGCTCATCCCTGCTCAGCACAGTCGGGACCCGTCGTCTAACCCAGCTTATTCTACAGTGCAGGACGTCTCCTGCCACCTACCAACCCTGGACCAGGATTGCCTGGGTTGGCATGCACAACCACACCAATCAGAAGACCCCCGTCAGGGGCCTTCTGCGTTCTTGAATGGGCCTGAGCCATGCCTGACCTCAGGTGTGTGGGTGGAACCCTGGCTGGGAGCAGGGAGCAGACCCCAGGAACACCAGCAGCCAAATGGTGGGCCCAGGAGGAGTGCACAAACAACAAGAAGAGGAGCCCACAGGCACTCAGCGCCGCAAGCAGGGCCTCAGGCTGGAGGCCCTGGGAACACCGAGAGCGAGTCTGTAGCCGACTACAAGCTGAAGGGACAGGACAGCGCCACAGTCAGACAATGACAGGACAAACATGGGTCAAACTGCAGGGCCACCGAGTGTGCCCCTGGAGTATCCTAGGGACGCTCAGGGAACTCCCACGGCATTGCAGGGTCCCCAAGGGACAACTGAGTTAGGGTCCACAGTCAGGCTGTCCACCGTTTAGCTGAGAGCCAGTGTGAATGTCCAAGCATCGCTGCTGCGCAGACAAAGCCAGAGTGACTCCCTGCCCCGCATCTGTCCCTCTCACTTCTTCCCCATGAGAAGGTCCCCAGGAACCCAGCGGACGAGACTAAAGACAGAATGCAGTCCCTCACCCGCACGCTTCTCAGTGCCACCCACTACGCACTGCCCAGGGACAGGGCTCCTGCCTTCCCTCTCTGCAGCCCCAGCCTGTGTGGACAGCCCAGGGGTGTGGGGTTCCCTGACGTCATGGTGCCCAGCTTGACCTCCGCCTCGCTGCCCTGAGTCACCCAGTGTTCGTGCAGAAATTTGGAGAGCACCCTCCCCAGCTCACTTGACCGCACGCATCCAGCCTGGCGGGGTGTTTTGAGACAGGCACTTGGAGGCCCCAAGCTCAACTCTGTGGATGGAGGATGTGCTTTTTGACACCCCAGTGGCACAAGGGGTGTGGGAAGGAGTGACTTCCAGGGACCCCAGTTGGGCAGCCTCCGGGAGCCACCCACCCCTGCAGCTCCCCAGCCGCTCCTCTGGCTGTCCTGGATCAGCCCTCTCGCCAGCCCCGCCCCTGCAGTCAAGTTCAAACCTTGCTCCTCTTCCGAAGCCTCTTTCATGTGGTTTCCGTCTAATCTGAAAACACCTCCCTTCCCATTGTCTCTATCTGTGAGCTGTTTCTTAAGGCACCTTTTGAAAAATCTGGTGCCTAGGAAAGCACACACTTGCGAGCAGTTCTGTGTCTACAAAGGATTCCGATCTTTTACCCCTGGAGTGAGGGGGGTCCGGGGTGGGGGTGGGGGCGCAGCATGGACTCAACGGCATCTTCCCCTGCTCGCCACAGGGGAGGACTGAGTGGACAGAGGCCTCCCTCTGGGCCCCAAGGGGTCAAGGTGGGGGAGAAAGGGTGCATGTCTGTCACGGGCTGGGTCGAGGTCTGCATGGACTCCCTGCAAGAAGAGGAGCCAGGCTCCAGGAGGCTCTGGAGCCTGTGCTGCCCCAGGGCTGGCCACTGCCAGAGCCCGGCCGCTGTGATGCTGGAACAGAGGGCACCCTCTGAGCACCCCGGATTCTCAGAGCCCAGGGAGCCGTGGGCTGCTCAGCAGAGCTCCTTGCCTGCCCACAGTCCAGTGGCCTCCAAGCCCAACAGCAGCTCTGGTTTGTCCAGTGGGGAACAGCTGTTCATGCTGCAAAACCCGCGCATCCCGGAGATGGCGGCGTGGACTGGAGGTCGGGGGAGAGGGCTGCGCACAGCCAGGGGCTGCTCCCGGCAGACCTGCCCCTTCTTCCTGCAGGGTCGGCACAGGGCCTCAGAACTTCCCTGTGGGAGATCTAAATGATATTCAAGGTTTGACAAGTTACACTTGTGGTTTTCAAAAGAAATTTTTTTTGTGTGAAGAACTACCTTTCTTGGCATAAAATAATTGGAAAGTACCTCGGATATCTCAATAAAACACATCAAAAGTAACTCTCTCCGGCTTGTTTTGACACGTCCACTTGTGGTTTCTGTCAACTTTAGCTAAACATCAGGTTTTCTCAGACAGAGCAAACCATTAAAATATTCAACAGAAAAAGCAAATAGATATAATTCCTCTTCTGTTTGCCTATTTTCAAATAAAAGGCAACATTGAAAGGAGAGGCCAGCCCAGCTCAAAGCACATTTTTCTGATTCATACATTTGCCATAATTATTTGCATAGGATTTAAATGTCTAAGCCCTGGATCCTATCCCCCCTTTTATTAAATGCTGCATTGTTAAGCCAAAACGCGCCAAGCCAGTTTCGTGTTTACAGAGGATTGTCCAGTTCTGTGGATCTGATAAATGTCCGAAGCACTTGGGTAGGTTGGAGATTAGAATGTCAGAGCCGAGCATAAAGCAAACACCTTCCCGGGAGATGAAGGGGATCCACCGCGTCCCCCCCAGATAATCTGTGCCTAATACTCCACCAGAGACCAACAGACGCAGGAGCCTCCAGAAAGCGGACCCTGGACCCAAATAGAAAGCAGGCCTCCGCCGAGAGGATCCAGCAGCTGGAGAACACTGGGTTTCCTGGCACTGGAGGGAAGAAGGGGACAAGTCCAGAGGCAGAATTCTCTAACAAAAATAAAACTTATAAATTTGTTTTGAGACCAATGCAACAAAACAAAGCAAAACAAGTAAAAAACAACATTTTCCTGGAGCATCCATGAGTAGAAATCAGTGGCCAGGTGGTCTGGGAGGGGCCAGCACTGCCCAGCAGAGTTCCGAGACCCTCACAGAAGCAGGACAGACCCCTGCTCGGACGAGTGCCTGGAAAGCAAGCCATGTTGGTCCCCAGACAGTCAGCTGTCACACGAGCACAGGAAGTGCAGGGAACCCTGGTCCCTCCCATACGTTCTTGCTGCTCACAGACTTAGGGACGTTTTGCGCAAAAATTGGGAAAGGGGTGGAGAGGTCGACCACATTACACAGAGAATAGGCCCCTGCTCGGAGGAGCAGCTTCGGGCAGGGGGACAGGGGCTGTGGGCCACCTCTGTCCAGAGTCTCTGTGGGCCGGGTGAGGGCTCTGCCTGCTCTCGCTCAATTCCCTTCGGTACAGTAGCCCATCTAGTCCACAGGACACACTCCACGGCCAGGGAAAGACCTGGAGCCCAGGCCCGGCCTCCCAGGAGAGGCCTGGCTTAGGGGATCACACTCTGCCTCCCCGCATCCCCGAGAGAACCATAAAAAATGGACGAAAGGTACTCTTCTGATTCTGGAGATGCATTTGAGTCTCTTTCAGGTGCGAAAGAAGAGGCCACAGGTGAGGCGCTCAAGAGCGCGGCCGGGCGTGGATGACACAGGAGTGAGCTCCGCGCTGCGGCACATCCGAGACTGTAACTAAGTGTGGGTCTTCTGCTCCGCACAGGGCTAAGTTTCAGGGACACAAACCCAATAACAGGCCCCCAGGGACGTTGATTAGCAGTACCAGGAACACGTCTGGGGCCGGGCTGGGTTTGTGGGTCTGTGTGCAAAAGGGACCAGTGAGAAGAGGAGAGTCAGTCATTGGAACCTGAGGGCAGCTGGGAGAGGACTGGCCAGGAGGAGAGCAGGCCTGCAGGTCTGGAGGCCAGCCCAGGTGGAGGCTGGAGAAGCCATGGAGGCCATCGAGGAGGTGAGTGGAAGGAGGGTGGGCCCTGGCAGAGTCAGCAAGCTCCATCTGACACAGGGTGGGGGACAGGCCACCACCAGCTGCAAGCAGAAGCAGGAGGAGGTGAGGAAGCACTGATGTGCAGCCGAGGACACAGCAGACTCTGGACGAGGGGACACAATAGGCCTGGTGCCTAGATGTGGGGAAGGGAAAGAGACGAGGAGGGAAAGACAGACAGATGGAGACAGAGGAGGGCCAGGGTGAGAGAGAGATGGAGACAGGGGAGGGAGAGATGGAGAGGGATGGACGGACAGCCGCCCAGGGCCAGTCCCTGGTTTCTGGTGGGGGCAATGGGGACAGATGAGATCATGGAGAACAGAGCAGAGAGGCCAATCTGCTGAGGGACCCCCCAGGGAGAGGCAGGGTGAGTAGGGACAGGAAGGGACATAAGGCAAGGTGGAGGGGCAAGACAGCTGCTGGGTGTAGCAGAGGGGTCCAGCCTAAGAAGTCAGCACAGTGTCCATGCATTTTAAATGGTGTGGAAGCGTGGTTTGGATCTAGAATGACCCTGAAGGCCTCATGTGACAGAAACTTCAGGGTGTGGGACCTCGCAGGCAAAGGTGAGTCGCTGAGGGCGTGACATTGAAGGGTCTATCTGTCCCCGCCCTCCTCTGTCTCTGCTGCCTGGCCACCGTGAGGTGAGCCACTTGGTCGACCAGTCCCTCTCCACCATGGTTGGAGGCCCAAATGGTGTCTGGTCACAGTGACAGGAAGTGGCACCCAGGGAGGCGTCACCAAAGCTCACCCAGACAGGCTGAGCCGCCATCTGGGCCTCGGGAGGACCCTCGCTTCCTGAGCAGGTGGGGAGGACTCGGCCCCTCTCAAACATTCCTCCAGCCACCAGGCACTGTGCTCAGCACGGGGACTGCTATGGTTGACCTGTGTCCCCCAGTGAATGCTGAAGTCCTGACCACAGGACCTCAGAACCTAGTTGCATTTGATACCTGATCTTTAAAGTGGGAATTAAGGTAAAATGAGGTCCCATGGGAGGGTCCTAATCCATTCTGGTGTCCTTACAGGAACAGGAGGTCAGGATACAGACAGGCACAGAGGGACGAGCCTGTAAGGACACAAGGAGAGAGGCCTCCGGAGGAAGTGACCCTGCACTGTGAGAAGCCACCCCGCTGCGGGTTGTTTAAGGCCAGCCCGCAGCAGCTGCCCAGGATCCAGCCTCTACTGACCCCGTTTCAGCTGTGTCGCCTGCTCATGGGACAGACACCGGTGCGAGGGAGCAGCATCCTCAAGTGGCACTAAGGGCCAGGAGCGTCGTGAGGACGCTGGGAACATGGGGGAGGGACTGACAGCGTGGTCACCATGGAAACAGGCTTTGCAGGATGAATCGGGGCTTCCCGGCAGACCCCACTGTCTGACACTGGGCAGGACTAAGATTCAGTTGTTAGTGCATCGTTCTTGCGCAATCCCGAGCGTGCAAGGGACGGTCTGTGCGCTGAGCCGGCTGGCTGCAGAAGGGGCTCCCGAGTGCCAGATGAAAAGCCTAATTTAAGGATGACCTTTGAGCAGCAAAAGCCTTCCACTCCAAAGATCTTTCCTGGGATGGAGCTGAAGCCGTGTGGCCCCTCCAGGCACAGCAGGTCCCTGGGTCCAAATCCTGCTTAGGCAGCGCTCAGTGAGGGCACGTGGCGGGTTGTCCACATGAGCCATGCGCGTGGGGCAGAAAGTTCAGCCTCACAAGACACCTGGTCCTCCCACCGGGACAGCTGAAGACCACGAGGAGGGTGCATGTATCGCCCTAGCCGTGCCTGGGCAGCAGGCAGAAGCGCTGCTGCGCTGGGGTCCCGTCAGTGCTCAGCCCTTGCCAATCTCCCTCAAGCACCTGCAGCAGCCGTGAGCATCAGGGGGCTGTGGAAACTTCTGGGGAGAGGTCGGAAGGACCGCTCAGCACAGCCCAGAGGTCATGGCACACCTAGGTGGGCCAGCCAGGGGCTGCGGGGCTGATTTTTCCACTGGCCTCTGACCAATCCCAGCCAGGTTCATTCCAGTGAATGTTCTGAAAGCCAGAGGACACGCATACGAGACCCCGAGGTCTGGGACTGCTCCCCCTGCTCAGCTCCCCCTGCTCTGCATTATGCACCTTGATGGACCGCTGTCAATCAATCCTGGGCCCCTGAAAATACCTTCCAATCCCCCTAGGGGTCTTCACAAGGAGCGACACCCAGGGACAAGCCCACAGAGGCAGAGCTGGCCCCCTTGTGCTGGCCCTTCATCAGGAACAAGGGTCCTGTTCCAGGCGAGCCCCCTTCACCTGCCCCTCCAGGCCCTGCTCAAGGGCCTTGCTCCCTCCACCCGCCCAGCCCCACAGCTCCGTCCCTGCCTCCTGTGGAGATCCCTCCTGGACTGAGAGTCCACCCTGTGTGCTGCTGCACACCACTGTCCCCACAGGACCTCCCCCTCCACCCCAGCCCTCCGGGAACAGCCAGCACACAGTGGGGACTCAGAGTCTGCCCAGGGAAAAATGATGCCCAGCTCCCGTTTCTCAAGTAGATTGATGGACTGCAAGGGTCAGCAAGGTGGGAAGAGAAATAGAGCGGAGTGGGGACAGCGTGGCTCCCGAGGTGGAGCCCTGGAGGAGGGGCTGCGTTACCTGGTGGTGTGATTCCTCTGTGTCCCTGGGCATTTGGACTGCTCTGAGTCAAACTCTATGTAAATATACATTTCAGTTGGGTCCTCTGGATTTTGATTGTGTGTGGAATAGATGTGTTAGCTTAGAATTTGTCACCATAACATACAAAGTGCTAGAAAAAAGATTGGGGGGGTGGTTAAAGCAAGGCTAAGAATAGAATCTAATTTATGCAAGTTGATTATACTTGTAGCAAGAGTGATAATTAGAGATATTTTGAAAAAAAGAAGAACCTGAAAGTAAAGATAATTGGAAGATTTATTTCTCCTAGGCTATTAGATAGGGAAGAATAAGATCTTTAATTACATTAATAAGAAAATAATTATTGATAGTCACAAATAATGTCTCTACTTGGTTCAGGGAAGCATGTGACTTGCTAGAACTATCTAATCAATTTCAAACCTACAGAGGTTTTAATAATAAAGACAGTTTCTAAAGTGAGTAAGCCAACCATTGGAAGACTGGGGGTGCAGCTCCCTTTATTAGATCTGAAATGGGTGATTCCTAGCAGGTTGAGGAAGCGAGCCACAGGAGGGACGTGGCAGGACCAGGCTGCCACCCCAACTCTACACTGTCCCAGGAGGGACGCTGGGCGCCCTGGCCCGGGAGGCTCTCCCACCTCGAGGCTCCCTGAACCCAGAACCCTGCTGGGGCTGGTGGCAGGTGGGAAGGGCCTCCAGCCTTCTTCCCCTCTGCCAGTCACTTCGAACACCTCCCTCAGCACTGGAATGTCCGTCTGCATGGTGGCCGGGCCATGGACTTCCTCACTGAGCCTGGCAGGAGGGGTTTCCCAAAGGTGAGGCTGAAGCCTGCTGCCTTACGGGCTGGACCTTCCTCCAGCCCCTAGTCCCCATCTTTGCTTAGGCCCAGCACCTCTGCTTGGCCACTGACTCCTCATCCTCCTGCTTCCAATGCCTTAGCTGTCCTCCTGTCCTGGGGCAGTGTCCACCCAGCTCCTCCAGGGCCAGCTGCTTCCCAGGGCCAGCTCCTCCCCAGAGCCATCTCCTCCCTAGGGCCAGCTCCTCCTCCAGGGTCAACCCCAAGGTCAGTGGGTGAGCTGGCTCCTCCCCAGCTCTATGGAGCACTTCCCCTTCAAAAGGCTTGATTAGTGCCCCTGGGACTGGAGGCCCGGGTTCAGTAAAAGCAGGAGAGTCTCCCTGTGGATACAGATTTCCTCAAAGTCATTTTCTAAATCATCAGCTCCGGCTCTCTGTGAGCAAGGGGCAGGACCCCGCTCCTCAGCACGGCAGCCCATCCCTCGCAGTCTGGCCCGGCCACCTGTGCTCCCTCAGCCTCACCCCTCCCTTGAAGCCCCGGTGTGAGAACTCGCCCATCCTGCCATCGTCCCCCGTCTCTGGCAGGCTCATCCTCGTTCCTGAGACCTCCACAGACATCTCCCTGGGAAGCCTCTGGAGTCCCTGGAGGCCAGTGGCTCCCGTGCATCTGTGCAGCACCTGATTGACACTTCCTGATCGTTTCGTCTTGTGGAGAGAAGGTGTGCTTGCTTATTGCTCTTTCACCAGACTCTGGGCTGCCCAGGCTGGGACCTTACCTGACCCAGGTGGTATTCCCAGGCAGGTGAGGGCCTGGCACCCCAAAAATGCTTGACTGGATGAACACACTTCAGCACAAAACGAAAATTCAGAGAACCTTAGAGACACACCACAGAAATCATCGTCAAGCAGTTGACAGGTCATGGAAAGTCTAAAGACAGATAAAGTCGGAGAGCAGACATGGCGGGAGAGGCATGGCAGCACTGGGCTCAACCCTCCGTGTGCCAGGCACCCAGCTGAGTGCCTGCAAGCTTGGAGGGGCCGTGGGATGCAGGGTCCTCCTCCCCGGTCCTCTTGTTGGGAGGCATGGGGATTTGCTGCCAAGGGTTAGGCCATGTTTCTCTCCCTCATTTGTCCTCTTTCTGGTGCTGGGGATGGAACCCGGGTCTCCTGCGGGCAGGACAAGTGCTCCACCACTGAGCTATGTCCCAGCCCTTTGCTTTTTGTTTTGTTTTGTTTTTTAAAGACATGATCTTGCTAAGTTGCTGTGGCTGGCGTCAGGCTTGCAATCCCCCTGCGTCAGCCTCCCAGGCAGCTGGGTTTATAGGTGTGGGTCACCACAACTGGTGGCCCTGTCCCTTCACAGTCCAGACACTTATGCAGAAGTCCCGGATTTCTGCCTGTCTCAGTAGAATTTGTGGATGAATATTGGAATGGATTTTTTAGGAGAATTGAAAGTCAACCTTTTTACACCACCTTCCTACCACTTCTGGTAGGAACTTTCAGGTTTTGTGGAGGGAACCGGAGAACTTTCAGGTTTCATAGGCTAATTCTCCATTTTTCAGAGAAAACCCAAAATGAAACAAAATTTTAAAACTGCAAGAATAGCCAAAGCAATCCTGAAGAAAGAAGAGTGATGCAGGAGGCCTTCCGGTCCCTGATTTCAAACTATACTACAGAGCTGTAGTAACAAGACAGCATGGCATTGGCATCAAGGTAGATATGAAGACCAGTGGAACAGAACAGAAGACACGGGGACAAACCCAGAGTTAGTCATCTGATCCTTGACAAAGGTGCCAAAAGCATGTGTTGGAGAAAAGGGAGCCTTTTTAATAATTGGTGCTTGGGAAAACTGGTCATCCACATGTACAAGAATGAAACTAGAGCTCCATCTCTCACCCTCCTCAAAAGTCAAATCAACGTAGATCAAAGACCTCGTATTATGCCAGATATTGCCCAACTGCTAAAAGAAAACAGGCTCAACGCCCAGCGTATGGGCATAGGCACCACTTTCCTTAATAAGACACCTAAAGCTCAAGAAATAAAACAGAACTAATAAGTGGGATGGCATAAAATTTAAAAGCTTCTGCACAGCAAAGGAAATAATTAAGAGCATGAATGCAGAGCGTACACAACAGGAGGAGATCTTTGCCAGCTGCTTCTACAACAGGGGACGAATATCCAGAACATACAAAGAATTCCAAAAATTACACACACACACACACACACACACACACACATACACACAAACCCGATTGAGAAATGGGCAAAAGATCTAGATACTTCTCAAAAGAAGAAACAGAAATGGCCAAAAAATGGTCCAATATCATTAGCAATCAGAAAAATGCAAATAAAACTACACTGAGATTCCGTCTCACTCCAGTTGGAATTTCAGGCATCAGGAACACAAACAGCAGTGACAGCAAGGGTGTGGGGAGAGGTGCTCTTACGCATCGCAAATTAGCACAACCACGGTGCAGATCAGCACGGAGAGTTCTCAAAAAACTAGAATGGAACCACCATGTGACCCAGCTACCCACTCCTTGATATTTGTCCAAAAGAACTAAAATCGGCATGCTAGGGTGATACGCGCACACCAAGGTTACAGCAGCACAATCACAGCAGTCCAGTTAAGGAACCAACCCAGATGCCTGTCGACAGCTGAATCAATAAAGATAAGCACAATGGAGTTCTACTCAGCCGTGAAGAAGAATGGAATTCTGGCATTTGCTGGTCAATGGACGGAACTAGAGAACATCATGCTGAGTGAAATAAGCTGCTCTCAGAGTCACCAGTCAATGTTTTCTCGTATGTGGAAGCTAAGGAGAAAAGGAAAGGAATTTTTAAAAAGTGGATTTTGTGAAAATATAAAGCAGACCAATAAATTGAGTAAGGGACAGAGAGGGAGACAGAGGGAGAACACGGGAGGTGCTGGGGAATGCGGCTACCGGAGCACCCCACGTCCCCTGCGAATGTGCCACATCGAGCCCTGATGCTATACGTGTGGCAGGATTTTTGAACTCCAGCTGTGACTCCAGCCCTGGCCCGTGGTCCTTCTGGCCTGGCCACCCTCCTCAGTCTCACTGTTTCCCAGGACAGTTCCTGCAGGCCGAGGTACTCGCCAGCTGAGAGGCTGCGGACGTCAGACGGGCACACGGACCACTGGCACGGCTCTCCCTTTGGAAGGAGAGCATTTTTCTCCATCTGGGCACTAGGGGATTTTAACACTCCAAAATATCTGCCGTCACCAGGATGGACACTTCCAGCTGACACACAGGCAGGCTTGCAGGAAGCTGCGGAGTCCGCCTGGCTGAGCAGACCTCAGAGGACCTACTGAAGGCAGCTGAAGGGCCGGGTCAGCAGGGCTGCACCCCAGCCTGTCTGGGGTCACTGGTCGATGCCTCCCATGGGAGATTCAGAGAAGTTCCACAGGCCTGCTGCCTCCAGGGGGCTGGCCCTGGCACATCTCTGTGGCCACAGCAGACGGTCACTGAGAGCCCAGGAGTGGACAAAGCAAGGCACAGGGAGCAAGCTCACCCCAAAGGATGCAGACACAGGAAGCGGGGGAGCAGGAGGACCAGCAATGCCATTGACCGCCCTGGAGTCCTCCAGGAGAGCTGTGCGTCTCAGTAGTGAGGGGCCCCGCATTCTGAGGCTGCGAGTCGTGGTCCTGAGGGGTCCTCTCACGTCCCCAGGTCTCCACTCTCCCTTCAAGTCCCATGTGCTGCACTCGCACCGGCTGATGGAGCCCCAGCAGCATGGCAAGCTGCTTCCTCCTGACCTCCGCTCTGCAAGGCACAGTCATCTGTGCTGTGTCCAGCGCCCTGCCCCACCCACAGAGACCCCTCCATCCTGCTGGGTCCCCCAGACAGCCACTGTCCCCAGGGCACCCCTGGTCTTTGTTCTGCCTCACACCCTGCTTTCTGGAATGGATCATCGCCCACTCAGTCAGGGCACCTGGGAGGCCCTGGGCATCTCCCCATTAGAGGTGCACTGGCCAGGCCTGCCACCTGGAGTCCACAGGAGGCACCGTGCTCCTGGCCCCCAATGCCCCCACTGCCTCCTTCAGAGACTCTCACGTCATCCTGAGGCTGCGTGGACCTCCTCTGCTGCCCAATCAGAGCTGCTCACAGAGGTCTCCGTGGCTTACCAGTAACAGGCGTGACCAGCCACCCAAAAGCCGTGGGCCTGAAAGGAAGCCCCGCGTGGGATCCTGTGGCTGGCAGGAGGGGGTCCCCGGGCGGCTCCTTTGCCCTTCTCTAGAGCAGGATTGGCTGGGACAGTGCCCCCTGTGTCCATAACCAGAGGCAGTGCTAGGACTGGAAGGAGGCTTGGAGACCAGGGCAGACACTCAGAATCTCAGAGACGGCCCCGGCCCGGCTCCCTGGGAGAGTGGCGCTGAGCTGAATGCTCCGCCCTGGGGAGGAGGGGATTGACAGTCTTCTTGCCGTGAAGGCCCTGCAGGCTTGAGCTTTGGGTCACACCAAGTTCTTAAAATTAAGGTGCCTGTCTGAGGAAAGACCCTGGGTTGGAATTAGTCTAGGAAAGTCAATGAGCAACTCTTGGTGATCCTCGGCCTGGGCCGGGGCCCCGGTGGTGCACACGGCAGAGTGCTCGGCTGTCCAAACGCGGGACGGTGCAGCCCCTGAGCACTCGTGGCTCTCACGCCACAGTCTGCTAGGGCCCACCTTCCCACCTGCTGCCTCAGGGAGGGAAGGAGACTGGGGTGGAGGGAAGGAGGGAGAGGCAGAACCCTGCGGGGGTGCAGCCACAGAGCGTCACGTCCTGGGCCCTCGGTCACCCGTACGTGGCTAGTACGTGCCTTGTGCTCTGCTAGGGGCCAGCAGGTGGAGAGCTCCTTCCAGTTTGTATCTAAAATCGTGCCAGATTCCCACCATTGTTAAGACCTCCTGCTCCCCAGTCCCGCCTTCATGGGGCTGTGTCCGTTGGCCCAGACATGGCAGAGGTCCCTCTCTAGGTGCCCGTGTGGGCACACTGGGGCCCACATTGCCAGGTTACCGCCTTTTCTCTTGGTGCCACAGCTGACTGGTCGGGGTAAGTTCATCTGCGTCAGCAATGAAAAGAAGCCGGGTGGAGCACCTGCCTCGACACGTCCAAGTCCTGCCACGAGCCCAGCTGAGAGCACGGGAGCAGGCGAGGGTGTGAGGGTGAGGGAGTCACTTCCAATCTGCCTGTCTTCCTCCCATCTGCACCCCTAGGGACAAACCCCAGGGAGGTGGCCATGCCACTTAATTCCTTTTTGTATAGTCACCTGGTAACCTGATGGGGTGCAGAGAATTGTCACAGGTCACATCTCACCCACAAACTCACCAGGTGCACATGATGGAGGTGAACTGGGATGGAGGGGGCAATCAAAACACTAGACAAAAAAATCTTGTTATCACAACCGTTCTAGTGAGCTCTGTGTCACTGTGACCAAACACCCCAAAAGAATGACTTAGAGGAGGAAATGTTTGTTTGGGGTCATAGATGGCCAACGCTGTGGCTCTGGGCCCCAGGTGAGGCAGCACATTGTGGGGAAGGTCCCAGCAGCGGAAAGCTGCTCAGTCCAGGGCAGGGTGAGGAAGCAGAGAGAGGGACAGAGGGACCACAGGGCAGATGCATCCTTCTAGGGCACACCCCCAGTGACCCCTCCTCTACCTATGCCCCACCTGCCTGCAGTTATCACCAAAATAGTCCATTCAAACTAGGAGAGACTGATTAGGTTGCAGCTCTCACAATCCAATCACTTCACTTTTGAATATTCCAACATGACAGGAGACTGGGGTACACCTTATATCCAAATCATAACATTCTGCCCCTGGCCCCCCAAAGCTCAAGTCCATCTCACAATGCAAAGTGAACTTAATCCACCTTCAAGAGCCCCATGCTCTTAATAGTTTTAGATTGCACAAGTCCAAAGTCTCACCTGAGACTCAAGGCAAAATCTTGACTAGGAACCCTTGTAAGAATCAAAAGCAAATTACATATATTCAATATACAGTGGCACAGAGTAAACATTCCCATTCCAAAAGGGATGAATAGGGGCATAGAAAGAAGGGATGGGGCCCAAACAAGACTGAAACTCAGCTGGGCAATGGGATCGCTAACTCTGCATACAGCATCTAGGACTCATGGCATGTGATGTGCTCTCCTAAGAGCTTGGCAACCCTGCTTTGTGCTTGCTGGTTGTGGTATATGTGGCCTCTCTTTTAGCTGGAATCTCTCCAGTGGCTTTTTTCAGCAGACAGTTCATGTGACTGACTTATCTTAATTCCTGGGGTCTCCATTCCAGCTTTGGCTTCACCTTCATAGCTTCATGCATTGCCCTCTTAGGGGAAGCCTGCAGGGACCCTGACCCTGCTACACTTTTCTTGGCCTCCCAGGCCTTCCTTGATGGAAATCTTGATGTAAGCCCCTATGACCCCTTAACTGCAGCACCCTGTATTGCTGCAGACAATACCATGTGGATAAAACATGGTCTGCCACCAATTCAAACAGTACCTGGTCTCCTTGGAATCAGCTGCAGTGACCTCTGAGTACCCTACACAGCTCAGCATGGTGAAACAATTTCCTAGGCCCCCTAGCTAGCAAGGTGCTCCCATGGTCTCTACTCAAAGAAATTTTACCTTCTAGATCCTTGAGCCTGCAATGGGTGTGGTCTTGCAAATTCCTGAGATTCCCTTAATGCGTTTTTCTATTGTCTCTGTGCAAAGTACTAAGCACCTCTTTAGGGACTACAATCTCTTCAGTGAGCACACTTCCTTTGTCCCAGATTTAAATGTACTTTCTGGCCAAATTTTGAGTTTTTAAAATTCTTTAGTCCTGCTGGGCATGGTGGGGCATGCCTGTAATCCCAGAGGCTCCAGAGGTTGAGGCAGGAGGATCACAATTTCAAAGCCAACCTCAGCAAAAGTGAGGTGCTAAGTAACTCAGTGACACTCTGTCTCTAAATAAAATACAAAAAAGAGCTGGGGATGTGGCTCAGTGTTTAAGTTCCCCTGAGTTCAATTCCTGGTACCCCCAAAAAAATCCTTTAGCTCTGTTTTCTGTTTCCGATTCTCACAGTAAATCTGGCTAAAAGCTACCAGCAGTATTCATGACACTGAAGAAATGCTGTGCTGCCTTGAAATTTCTTCCTCCAGATTAATTAGTCCATCACCTTTAAATTCAGCTTCAAACAAAGTCTCAGAACATCAGTAAAATACATCCAAGCTTTTTGTCAGAATATAACACAAGTGGCCTTTAGTTCAATTCCCAATAGAATCTTCACTTTGCTCTGAAACCTCATGAGAACTTTGCATTCCTATCAGCAGTGTGGTCTTTTGAGCACACACAACATTCTAAGGCTTTCCCAGCCTGCATTTTCACACTTTTCCAAATTCTTCCTGAAAATTGTTTTCAAAGCTTTGGAACCAGTCAGGCTGTCACAGCAACAACCCCACTCTCTGTACCAATTTCTGTTTTAGGTAGCTTTTTGTTGCTGGGATCAAATTACTCAACAAGAACAATTGAAAGATAGAAAGAAAGAAAGAAAGAAAGAAAGAAAGAA
>JAJEJO010004969.1:0-101793 GCA_020662805.1 Glaucomys volans | reverse complement strand
CCCTGCCCTCTCCACACCTACACACACACATACACCCACACACACCACACGCTACACACACACACACACAAACACACCCACCCACCCACACACACCCACGCACACACATACCCGCACCCACACCCACACACACCCACACACTACACCCACACACACACATACTCACACACACACACATACACACACACTGTCCACAAACACGAGTGACTTGGCAGGACTGACGCATGCCATTCTCTTCATTCTCTGTTGGAACCACATCATTTTCCTCTCTGTCACTCTTGGTCTCTCTCGATTGTCATGCATCGTGGGGGCACAGCCAGATCCTATTCTTGCGTGATGTCATCACCAGGAGCAGGGATTGGGAAACCAGGCAGGAGTTCTTCTGGGATAGCTGCTCAGCTTTTCTCAGCCTCTAAACATTTGGCAATAGATTAGGCGTTAGGATACTTCTCATCCGATGTCTGACTCTGCTTGTTTTGGGGCTTCTCTGAACCATGCCAGAATGGGAATGGGTGGAGTATTGACTGGGGGAAACAGAAAGAGAGAGCCAGACCTGCATGCATGGCATCACCCCATTTGTGTGAAAAGACGCACATAGAAAACTTGCCGGAAGAAGATACACCGCGTGCTGATGGCAGTTGTCTCTGGTTCGTGAAATCACAAGAACATTTACATTTCTTCTTTATATCACCCCGCTGGAACTTTCCTCTTTTTTCACTGAATTTGCTTCCAAGTAACTTTTTCTGTTTCCAAAAATCACACCCATTTCTCAGAGAACAGAGATTTGCTGCCTATAATAATGTTTTTAAAGTGTATGGCCGGCTGGAAGGACGTCTAAGGACTCCCAGCATGTTCTGAGCTCCAGCACTTCCCTGGAATGAGCGGGTGGTGAGACCGATCTGACGCAGAGGGTCCATTTGGGTGGATGATATCTGGCTTATCTGAGAATCAGGCAGGGGCTCTGTAGTTAGGCCCATAAGTGGGGATGAGGGCTGACGTACACCATTGTTCTTTGTTTTATTTTTAACTCCAGATCAATGGACCATGTGAATGCAGCGATTTGACCAGCCATCTGGAAAGTTCCTGTAGAAGAAGAGCAAATATATGTCTTACGAGAAACTCCGTCAAGTTCATTGAATGCTCTAACATGAAACGAATCGCTCTGCTTACATAAATAAAAAGAGGAACTACGCTGCATTTGAAACTGAACTGTGAGGGAAAATGTGATTTTCTGAAGAATTTCTCTGATCTTAAATATAGAATATGAAAATCAAAGAAAATGTGTTTTATGAATAAAAGACACAAAATTGTCAAGTCGGGAGTCAACATTTGCTTTATGCAGGGTCTTACTTCACGGGCCTTTTAAAGGGTGGATTCTCTGTCTCCCACCTCTTCTGTGAACTATTTTAGAAGGGAAAGGGAACTTTTTATGTTTAATATCTCATGCAATTGACAATTGAATCTTATCTTTGTCAAATAGCGATAAAGCATATGAAATTGATTATTAAGAGAGCAAAAATATTTATCTGATGAAAACTAAATTACATTTGCCTTTCCATTGGGTGTCCCATAAATGTTGGGAAGTCTCTTGTGTCCACTGGTCACAATCTTCTGTAACCCTGGGAATACAATGACAATGTCTTTCCATTTAAACAATGGGAGTCCTATTCTGAAAACAAAGGCAGATGCCGGCACAGAATATTTGTAATTGTGTGTTTTGTGACTCATACCGTCCTCACAGGGTCCCTGTTCTCAGTGACTTTAGAGTCTTACTGATAAGGTTTCACATGTACAAGTATTAAATAATATATCAGGTTGAGTTCTAGAAGGCATTATCTTAGATATGAACAGGTGCAAAAATACCAGACACAAAAAAGTAGGGCTTGAGGCCTGGGGATATAGCTCAGTTGGTAGAGTGCTTGCCTTCCAAGCACAAGGCCCTGGGTTATAACCCCAGCAACCTAAAAAAAAAAAAAAAAAAAAAAAAAAGTAGGGCTTGAAATGGCCAAGTTATAAAGAGTCTGAGATAACCAGGGAGGTGTTCACGAAAGTCGGGATCTGAAGGAGTAGGACAGGCAGGAATCCGACTGAGACCTTATTTTGACACTTTTATTAGTCATCTACTATTGCAATAATGTTATGTAACAAATAACTCCTGAATCTCAGTGGCTTACATCACAGACATTTGTTTTTCTTATTCATAGGTCTGAGGGTTGGCAGGGATTCAGCTGATCTTGGCCGGGCACAGCTGGGCAAGCCTCCAAGCTACAAGTCTACTCTGGGCCTGCTTTGTGTATTTCGTTCTTGAATTGGCACTGCTTGGGGCTCAGTCTTCCCATGGTAATGGCAGAAGCACAAGAGGCCAAGTCAAATCATACAGCACATTTAGAGCCCCTTACATTTTGTGCACATCTGTCTTTCAGAGTAAGTCATATGGCTGAACCAAACGTATGGGGTGAGAGAAAACACGCACGAATTCTAGTGAAAGCTACTGCGGAGTCACACCCAAGAGCCATGGATGCACAGTTTTGCAACAGGGAGAAATTAAGGGATGTGATACCATTATCCAGTTTACCACAGCCACTTGTTTGAAAAGAACAGTAGAGAAATTACAAACAGCAAACAAAATATGAACCACGTGCAGTGTGCGGTATGGGTACTGTGTTTTGTTGGTCTAAAATGACTAGCAACCCCGTCTTCAAGAGCAAGAGTTTGGAAGTTTGAGTGGATGGACGCTCACACGTTGGCCTTCCTGGATGAGAGAATGATAGCAGACTTCAGTTCAATGAGAACTTGCCTTGGGAGAAAATCCAGCTGGGGGATTCAACACTGGTGAGTGGTTGCTGAAGGAGGGAGGACCCATTTCCGGATCTGCAGTGGGAGAGACCTCCAGGGAGAGCCTGGTCCAGGGATCCTCTGGAGTCCCTCCCTGGACAGGATGAGTGTCTCGAATCTTTTTCCGTTCTATGTGTCTATGTGACGTCAGTGTCACTTCCTTCCCCAAACCCCTGCAGTGGCTAAGCATCACTGTGCCACAAGTGACAAGACCCGTGACGGCTGCTACAAGTTCTTCTTTTGGTTTCTCTAGCAGGTGGTGATGGGGGCGGGCAGGGAGCCTGGAGGTCTGCTTTGGGGTTGTGGTCTTGATTGTCTAGTTGATGCCAAGACCACCCTTGGAAGCCTGGTGGCCAACTCCTGGCAGCACCTTATGCTGGAAAGCCAGGGCAGGAGTGATAGACCCCTGATTCGTGTGGACAGGACCCCAAACACAGGCCATTTTCTGCTTTCAATGTTGCCACACAGGACTGGGACGGAGCTCATTGGTAGAGTGATTTTCTCGCAATGGGTTCAATTCCTACCCCCCAAAAGTTGCCATAGAGATCAAAGGACCTGCAAATTCACCCAGGTGAAACTGAAGCTTTATCGACCATCAATACCCTCCGTGAGCAATGGAGATGCCGGCTCATCTGCAGGCTTGCTGTGCAGACCGAACGAGAAGATACAAGGAAAGTCTCAGCACATAGTTAGTAAGTGATAGCTTTAGGAAAAATCCAGCAAAACCATAAGCATCCATTATTTGGAAACAATCAGATGATTTTTTCCTTTTTAAAATTATTTGACTTGGTATTTTATAGACACTGCTGGCCTTGGGCTGTGCCTCCAAGAGCAGATTGAAGTTCCAATAAAAGTATGGATTAAAAAGATCCTCTGATGCTCCCAGGGAGGACAGCCTGGTGAAAAAATCCTCATGAAAAATGTCCATCCACAGGCATCCTCACCTGGCTTGGGCCCCCTGCGGAAGCACCATGGGTAATGTGACCAGCATCCCTGTCTCCATCGCTTCTTCCACCTGGTACCCTAGTCCCCCTGGCCTGTGGCTTATGCTAGGGAGAGTGGAATTTTATTCCTTGGTGTGGATCCATGTGTTTGGCCACATGGGTTGTAAAACCCTCTGTCCTCAGGGAAGGAGAGTTTGCTGAATAGGTGAGCAAGCACCCCCCAGCTTCCCCTGCCGTCTCAGTGCAGAGCCACCATCCACGTCGGCTCAGGCACCTCACTGATCTGCAAATCGTGGGCTCAAAATTAACACAAGGCATAGGATTATACCACGTTCCGGGAGGCTTTCTATCTGGTACGACCTGCCTGTTATCCAGGTTGAGAACAAGGGCTTTGTGCAGAATGAGCTGTGTGGTGAACGACTCTGGCTGGGCCATCCAGGTGTGTGTGTGTGTGTGTGTGTGTGTGTGGCTGAACATTAAAATTCCAAGGCCTTTCATCAGATTCCTGAGAACTTCTCTATTTCCTCCATCAAAGCATAAAACTAGACTCAGAGAAACTTCCCCATAAGTATTTTAAGACTAAATCTGGCCTCTTGTGGGTTCTACATGGGGACCCACCAGAATGTCACCAGATGTTGGCTGCCTTCCTGTCCCCCAGTGGCCAACCTGGGCAGCTGTACCTGTTATTCCACCAGGAGGATCAGTGTTGACCTGGCCCTGACCTTAGTCTGTAGGGTCAGGCCTTCTACCAGGGGCCCAGTGTTTGGGGTTTTGCTTTTGAAATTGCTTCCTTCTATCCTTAACCCCTGAAGCTCCCCATGAGTCCTCCTGCCAATTGCTTGCTTTCCCCTGATCTGGGTAGATACCTTAGGTTTTTCTCTTAGCAAAACGAAATGGAGTCCTGATTCTCATTTCCTTGCTTTAATCCATGAGCTTCATGCAGGAATTTGTATTTGCAGTTGTGCCTGTGAATTCAGAGGCTGAGCAGGGCCAAGTGGTCCTGTCCTGTGAGTCTGGGGGCAGCCTGGAAAACAGGGACAGGTATGACAGGGGCCTCCTAGCTCATCCTTCCACCCCCTAGGAGCAGGGCTACGGTCCTTGATAAGGAGATGAATGATGTCCGAGACACTAAGTGGCTGCTGGAATCATACTCTGGTTTCAGCTGTGCCAAGTGGACCTGGACTGTGGGGACTGGAGGGAAAGGGTGTGTGTGTGTGTCACAGTTCCAGCCGGTTGTCCTCAAGTCTTCTTTGCTTTCAAGAGAAGGCAGGAGTCTAGGTTTTTATGTGAAATACCCCAATTTCTAAACACTGACTGGCTTATTTAAATAAACTGGGATGGTCCCTAAAACGTCCCAGGGACCATTCCCAGACCTGTGGACAGTGCTGGTTGGAGGACTTAGGCTTACACAGGCCTCTCACAGGGGTCAGTGTGACTCCTCACAGTGCTGCTATTATGCTCCCTTGGCATGCACAAGGCCAACCATCCACATCAGGGGTCAGGGGGTCAGGGCAGGACCATGTCTTCTTACTCAAGTATTTGGATTTTGCCATGTGTGACTCCACTGGGTCCCAAAGAGGAGTCACAGTACTTCCTATGAAACTCAACCCATGGAGCCTTGTTGGTCATGCCAATGGCCTGCGAGCACCCTTGTCTCCAGCTGAAGGTGACACTCTCCAAGTCTGCTACCTATAAACAAGCAAGATCAGATTGGCCTCTCTGCTGAGAGGGGTCTGGACACAGGCCATGGCAGGAGGAAGACCAGCTTGCTTTCTTTCCCTTCCCTGGCTTCTCCTTCGGGTAGCCTGGGGGAAGGACATCTGCCATGCTGGCTGTGGGATCTGAACTTGGCCCCAGGTTTAAGTGTTAATGTCATCTCGTCTATGATTTTCCAGAGTGGCTTTGGATCTATAATGGCTAATTTGAATTGTCAACTTGATTGGATTAAGAGATGCTGATGATTAAGAGACTTCTGGGTGTGTCCATGAGGGCCTGTCTAGGAATGATTGGCATGTGGGATTGAAAGGTGGAAAATGCAAACACTTATGTAAACGTAAGTCCTTCCCAAACTGCCCTCAGTTTTTAGAAAAACTGCAGAATGTTCCCGCTCCTTATTTTGTCTATCCTACAAAAGCCAGGTGGCTAACCACCCTTCCCCTAGCGGTCAGGCTGACCCAAAACTTAAAATAAAATGCTTCATATGTGACCAATCAAAAAGAGCACTGCAACCCCCCTTAAGCTGTTTGTATTTCATTATAAAAACCCTGCTAAATTTGAGCTAGGGGCCTCTTAGCGTCACCGGTTGCCGAGTGGGCAGAGGACCAAGCTCGAGCTTGCTAATAAATGACTCTTTGTTGCTTGCATTGACCATGGTCTCTGGTGGTCTTCTTCGGGGTCCTGAGCCGCGGGGCACAACAGGATAGCGAACTGAAGTGGAGCCCCTCCCTAAGTATGGATGACATGGCCCAATAGGATGGTGGCTTGGGTGGAATAAAAGCTGGAAGAACAAGGAAGCAGATGCAGAATGCAAGCTCCACTCTTCTTGAATGGGTTCTTTTTTAAAATTTTTTACTCACACAGTTCATATAATCTTACATATACATAGGGTAATACTGTCTGTCTCAGTCTACTATTTTTCCTTCCCCCATCCCCTTCAGTCCCATTTTCCTCCACACCATCCATACTCCTCCCCACCCCCCCGTTATGTATCAGTATCCACTGATCAGAGAAAACATTTGGCCTTTGGGTTTTTGGGCTTGGGTTATTTCACTTAGCATGATAATTGAATGGGTTCTTGATAGCTGCTTTGATCATCTGAGGATATAGGACTCTCGCTTCTTCACTCTTCCAAAGCAAACTCTGCCAGTGATTCTCCAGGTAGTTTCCAGAAGCCTTGATCTAGGACCAGGGTAGCACTGTTGATTTTTCTTGTCCTGGGACTTCTGCCTCTTGGACTGCACAGCTGCTTGTTCTTCCAGCTCTTCAGCTGTAGATAGCCATTGTGGACCATCCAGCTTCTGATTGTGTAAGCCCATCTAATAAATCCCCATTTTATAATAATACTTCCTGCTGATTCTCTTCCTCTAGAGAACCCTGACTAATATAGGACCTGTCCCTTCGACTCACCGGGTTTAGATTCCACATGGATGCAATGCGGGGAATGATGGAGTGCCTCGGTAGTCTCATGGAATGCAGGTGACAGAAAACCCAATTCATGCAGGCATGAGCAGAGATGTGAAATGGGAGGCTCATGGAATGAAAGGAAAGGAGCAGGGCTGGATCCAGGGGCTTGGAAATATTACTAGGAATGGATCTGCCACTCTGTCCCTCTGCTTTCTGACTTCTACTTGGCTTCATGTCAGGACTTCACGTGGTGCTGAGGGCCGATGGCTCCAGGCCCACTAGCCTCTGTGTGCAGAGTGGCAGCCAAGGGCTGAGGCAGGTCACCGACTCAGTTGTCTTAGGTGCCCATCCCTGAGCCAGGCTCCCCAGCCACTGAGATGAGCAGCCATGAGTGCCACATGCCCACCCATGTGAGACCCAGGAGGTGCACCTGAGCTGAGTACATGGGAGGGATGCATCCCCAAGGATCTGTGGGTATAGCCATGCAAAGAAGGGCAACTGGGTGCTGGGTGGCTTCATGACTGATTTCTTTTTATGTTTTACCACATGAAACATTAAGGTGCTATCAGAAGTCAAGACTATATAGGATATGAGTGCAGAGAAACATCACTCTACCCAGAGTTCTTCCTCCCCATTCTCCACACTCTTTGGAGGAGACCAACCACCAGACTTTAAAATTTGTTCTTCTCGTGCTTCTTTTGTAAAGAGAAGCAGACATGTTCTAGCCTTGCGTTTTAGTCAACTTTTCCACTGCTGTGACAAAAAGACCTGAGAAGAAAAATTTTAGAGGAGGAAAACTTATTTGGGGCTCACAGTCGCAGAGGTCTCAGTCCATAGACAGCTGGCTCCATTACTGTGGGTCCCAGATGAGACAGAACATCATGGCGGAAGAGTGTGGTGGAGGAAAGTGACAGGAAGCAGACAGCAACAGCTCTGCTCACCAGGAACAAAATATATACCCCAGAGGCATGGCCCCAGTGACCCGCCTCCTCAAGTCACACCCCACCTGCCTATGTCACCAAGTGGGTCAATGCGCTGAGTAGGTTAAGGTTCTCATAACCCAGTCATTTCACCTCTGAACTTTCTTGCATCGTCTCACACATGAGTTTTGGGGGGACACCTCATACCTACACCGTAACACCTTGCTTTTCTTTTCTGCCTTTACAAAAGACACCATGCTACATACGCTCTTCTGCACTTTGCTCTTTCATGTAGTAAGATCTGGAAATCACTCCTCGTCCATCTACAGAGAGCAATTCATCTGGGGTGCATACCATCATATTTTGTCCAATCAATCTCCTATGCTGGGCATTTGGGTAGATTCCAATATTTTGCAATGATAAATCGTGCTGCAGTGAGTTACTGTGGATCCATGTGTAACGTTATACAAGGCATATATTTGGGGTAAATGTCTAGAAGTGGAATTGCTGGTCAACAGATAGATGGGTTTGCCAGACATTGTCAAAGTGCCCTCCTTGGGGATCCTGCCATGTCACATTCTCACAGGGACATGCCTGATGCCTGTTTATTTAGCTTCCCCAACAAGAGGTAGTGTTAATCTTTTTTTTTTTTTTTAAATTAGGAGTGACTGGCATCTTTTCATATGTTGAAGGACCCATTTCATGTCTCTTTCAATGAATTTGATGTTCATTTCTTTTGTCTGTTTTTCCATAGGATTTTCAGTCTTTTTCTCAATTTCCAGTTTCTTAAATTAGCTATTGGTCCTTTACAATCTTTCTGTCAGTTTTCATTTGTCTTGATCATGTTTTTGCTTTTTTTCTCCCCACCTTTTTTTTTTTTGCAGTCAAATTTGCCAATCTCTCTTTTATAGCATCTTGATTTTTAGTCAAATTAAAAAAAGCTTTCCCATCCAGATTGTGCAGCAGTCCCTCTGTGTTCCTGCTGGTGCTTGTATAGTTTCACTTTGCATCTTGACCTCTGAGTCCTGGGGCAATTATTTTGTGTAGAGTGTGAAAAAATAGATATGACTCAATTACACTTTTCAAATGACTGTCCAGTTGTTCCTTTATCCTGTATTAAGAAAACTTTCTTTACCTTGGTGGTGATTTTGGGGTTTTCCTTAACACAACCTAGATTTCTATAAGTACATGGGTCTGTCTCTTGACTTAATTTCCATTGGCCTGTTTGCATTTTTATGTATTCCTATCACACGGTTTTGATGGCAGGGGCTTTCTATGTGTGTTAACATCATATAGGATCACTCTTCCTTGATATAGAATTTTTAAAAAAACAATGGGAGATATTGCAGAATATGTCCAGGTTAATAGGAACGAGCATGTAGAGAGTTGGGCAGGAGAGAGAGGGCAGTTGGATAGATACAAGTGGAGAAGACTTGAAAAGAGCCAGAGAGAGAGCAGATTTAGGAAGTTGGTTTGGTTTTCTAGTGAAACAAGAACCAAGGTCATTGGCCAAGTGTGGGGAAAGAGGAGAAGATGAGAAACAGTCAACTTGCAGAGGGGGATTGCGGAGTGCGTTGACTAGGGGATTACCCAGACAACGCTGGGGGCCCACTTGAGGTTTGTGGTCATAAACATAAGGCAAGTCCAGTCAGCATAACTGAGTGTTTTTCTCTAGCCTCATGTAACGGCTGGGTTTGGGAGTGGAGGAGGCAAGGAGTTGAGTTTAAATAGAGTAGGCATTTAGCCTCAGAGGCATGTGAAAGAGGGTTAAGGTGTGAGAGGAACATGGTTGCAGATGAGCAGAAGGATGGCCAGGGATCCAGGTCGGGTGATGGGACAGGTGTGGAAAAGATGGTAGCATCACTGGATTAGAGATCCTGAAGAATCCAAGAGACACTGGGTAACTTAAAAGAAAAGATGTTTATTTAGCTAACAACTTCAGAGACAGAAAGTCGAAGATTGGAGTTCCCGTTGATTCAGTCTCTGGTGTGGAGCCCCTTCTCTGGGTCATCAATGGCAGACAGCATCACAGCAGAGCACATGCAAAAGGAAGAAATTAATGGTAGGATGGAAAGCTAAAGAGGGACTCGGGGGTCAGGCTTGCTCTTTGTAACAACTCTCTTGTGAGCACTCATCTGAGTCCCAGGAGAACTGTATCACTTCCTCTGGGGACAGCATCCTTCATGACCCACTAGACCTAGCTCTTGATGGTGTCAACCACCTTCTTGATGTCACTACACTGGGACAGAGTTCCAACACAGGGACCCTTTGGGGACAGACTCAACCCACCTCTAAACCAAACGTTGCCAACTTAAGCCAGTTTCCTCATGCTGCCCAGTTCCAGTGGTCACCAAAGAAGCTCTAATTAATCAGCATGCTCACAGAAAAATCTGAACACTTCTTAAGGAGCTGAAATCTTTCCCAGTTAACTACATCCCAAGTAATGGTGCTTAAAAAACAATCACGGAATCTGAGGGGCGCACAACAGAAAGCAGTCATCAAGTCAGGGGTCAGACTGGGAGGAAGGCCCAGGCTGGGCTCAGACTGGGGTCAGGTGGTGGCTCTGCTCTGTGTTTCTCATCTGCTACCCAGGAGCAGTAGGCTAGCCTGGACACTTCCCAGGAACAGTGGGCTAGCCTGGACACTTTCTTCTCTGGGTCATGGTGGAAGTACAAGAGAGAAAGTGGAATTGCACACCTGGATTTTTGTCTCCCTCTATGAGCAGCAAGTCACATGACCAACCCCAAGATCAAGAGGTCAAGGACTATTGCTTCTCATGGTTCTAGGCCATGGCAGTTACGGGCATGTGAATCAGACCAAGTTCACTTCACCTAAAGAGAGATCTGGCCTTTGCCTTTGGTGACTGGGAGGTGGCTGCTAGGCCTGGGAATGTCACATCTGGTAGAAGTTCTTTGTTGGCCTTGGGTCTGTGGCTACTGGACACTAAAGCAACATGATTTAGGATGGAGGCCTTGGCAGGGGTGGTGGTACTGGCTGTGCTTCTGCAGTGGACAACAGACTAGCCCTGTGGGCAGCATGTAATTGAGCTCAAGAACCACTCTGGACACTCAGGTGTGAGTGAGCTTCCTTGGCTGGTAATTTTCTGTCTCACACCACAAGGACCTGCAGAAGGAGGTGGTGCTACCTGTGCCTCCACAGGTAGAGAACACCTGGAAGCTCGTCCGTTCCCCTCCTGGATTCTGTTCCCTGCAGTTCTTCCTTAGCTGGTTTTCACTGGTTTCTCTGTGATAAATGCTATTCATGAGTCAACAGCTTTCAGTGACTTCTGTGAGTTATTTCAGTAAATTGTCAAGCCTGAGGGTGGTTTGGGAAACACCTTGAACTCAAATGGATGTTGGGACGAGGTAGTCTTGGCTGCATTTCTCCCTAACTTCGCAGTTGGCCTTAACTCTCACAGCTTAGGAATAAAGAGTGAGGAACATGGAAACCTCTCAGCTTGGATCCTGAATGTCTCCCAAAGGCTGTGTATTAAATAGTCCCCAGCTTGGTGCTATTGGGAGATGGTGGGAACTTTAGGAGAAACTTAGAGGTGGGGCCTAGCACAAGTCTTAGGCAATTAGGACAAGTGAATGGGATAATTCAATCTTAGGTAACTGAGTGGGATAATTCCCCTCAATCCTCTTCCTCTCCCTCTTCTACTCCACCTATGAGGTTAACAGTTCATTCCACCACATGCTTCTCAGCATGATGTGCTGCCTCACCACAGCCCCAGATCAACAGGACCAATTTGGTCCAAATTGCGAGCCAAAATAACCTTTCCCTTTATAAACTGATTATCTCAGGTGTTTTGCTACAGTAATGGAAAGCTGACTAACACAGATGCTGTTAATGCAAGTTATCACACAATCCCTGCTAAGTATAACTCTTTTCTTCTATTCAGCAAACATCTGCTGAGCTCAGTGCTATTCTAGGACCTGATACCAAAAGAAGCAAAAAAGACACAGCCCTAACTTCTACTGGAGGAGACAAAATATAAACAAATATATGAGATAATGTCAGATTTGGAGAAGTTCCATGGGATCAATAAACAAGGTAAGGCGAGGTGGCAGAAGTTAGCTCTTTGCATAGGGTAACTAAGAAAGACTCTCTGGAAAAGTGACATTTGAACAGGCTTGAATGAAATAAAGAGGAAGTTGGGCTGTATTTAGCCAGGAAGTTTCTAGATAGTTCCTGCACAAATATGCAGGAAGAAGCATATGAGCAGGGATCGGGGAACAGGAGTCAGCAGATGCAGGGCATTCAACCCGTGCAAAGAAGGTTCTTCACCTGGCGTTTGGAGGGCTGAGCCGTGGGATGTCCAGGGCAGAGGGAAGCCTTCCTAACATGCCTCAGTCAGGCCCCAGAGTACCGTCGTTGGGTTTTCTGTGGAACCTGCTGGGCCATCTGGCTTCGTCTTCATGTCGGGCATCAGAATGTTGCTCTGCTTCTTTCCTTCCTCACAGAAGAGCAGCATCTCTACCGCCCACAAGTTTGTCAGAGGGAAAAAGTCCCAAAGAAAGAACAGCACAGAAAAGAAGAGTTCTTTCTATTTATCTGGTTCTTTGAGTGGACAAATAAGTCCCTTCCTGGAAAGTACGGGTGACTAAGAAGTAGCCCTAAGGGAAAAACCTAAGAGGGAAATTCTGTTAAAGAACATAAGTCACATGTCCACACTCCGGGCTTCCCTTTCAACCCCTCTGGAGGCTCTGGGGTGGGGTCAGCAGCCAAGGCTGGAGATGCATGAGGCCAGGAGGGTGCTCTTGAAGGTCTCTGGGTGCAGAGGGAAGGGTGGTAGGAGAGGGCCCCCGGCCCTGTGGCCAGCTGATTGGAGATGGCCACGCAGAGCTGTCTGGGGGTCCAAGAGTGTCCCAGGTCCCCATGTGGAGGCTGCGGAGGTAGATCTGTGGGCAAGACTGTGGTGTTCTTTGTACTCCAAAGTCCTGCTCTAGAAAGGAGGCTTGGGGGGCTCACTTGGGGGAAGAGGGAACTCCCCCTGCAGGACTTCCTCCTTCTTCAGCCCTGTCAGTGCACTGCAGTTCTCAGATGCACCGTCCCAGACACCCACAAGCATATTTTGCATATTCGTGATGTGCCCAGCATTCACGAATGCCTAAGGACATTCTGGGACCTGGCCCCCTGCGGGACATTTCTTAAAGGGCACGCCACACTCTCGGTTCCTTTTTCTACTTATCTCCTCCTTTCCCGATCATCACTTTGCTTCCTCGTAGGACAGTCCCCTGCCCGTGCATCCACCCTACTTCGGACCTTCAGGGGGAAACTGTGGGAAGCAAGAGGCAAGCCAGGTCCACCCCAAGAAACAGCTGTCCACCTCCAAGGACCCTGGGTGCCCACAGGTGGGGCGTGTTGCTCAGTGTAGAGTGAGCGACAACTTCCTCTTCTGCATGCCCATCCTCCCTAGTCCTGGCCTTGGGAGGGCAGGTGGGGAGCACTCAGAACATTCTAGAATGTTCTTCTCTGGTCTCCAAACTCTGGCCAGATTGTCAGATGTCTGCATTCAGAATGTGATAACATGCTCTGCTGGCGCCTTCACCCAGAGATGTAAAACCACAAAGCCCCAGGCCTGACCTGAGACCAGCCAGCGGGAGGGCGTGAGGGTGAACAGAGGCAGCTTTGCTTCCGTCCCAGGTGAGTGGATGTTTGCTCTTGGCAGGGAGAATGTTAGCCACAAAGTTGCCCAATGACTTTGGGGTTTTCTGTTTTGTTCTGTTCTAAAAACAGAGCAGGGAGAAGTGAAGGTGGAACTAGAGATTTCAGAAAGGCAGGAAGCACTTCCTTTGTGCCCACTTTCTTTTTCCCTTTCCAGTGAAAGTGAAAATCCACCCATCTGCAAACGGCCCCCTGCCCTGTGTTCAAGGGGGACCCTGGCCAGGGTATGGAGCCCATGGCTAGTTTCTCATTGTGATGTGGCCTGGAGTTAACCCGGAAGTGCATCCTCAGAAATGACCTTTGTCAGAAGCAAAGAATACAAGTGTCAAATAACACTTTGAGGTTATTGAGCAGTAGATGAGATGCTTCTGTCTTCACAAATATGGGCTTCTTTGCATTGTGAAAAATGTGGTTAGAAAATTTCTAGAAATGCTGAGTAAAGTTCAAGACGTGCACAGCTGCATTTGCAATCAATCAATCAATAAAAGTAAGGGGCGTCAGAAGTGTCAGAAATGAAGAGAGCACTGTGAACCAGCCTGAGCTGGCCCTGGAGCTGCAGGGAGTGGCAGAGGGAGCAGCTGGTTAGGTTGGGGAATCAGGAGGCTTGGGCTTTGATGACCAGCAGGCCCAGGAGAGGAGGCTTGGGGCTTAGAGAAGGAAGCCTGAGGATGATCAGAAACAATGGCCTGGCACACGAGTGACACCAAGGAAGCTTGCCTGAAAACGAGAAAATGCTCCCCTTAGAATTCATTATCGCAGAACTGGGCATGGTGGCCTGCAATTACAGCAGCTTGGGAGGCTGAGGAAGGAGGATGGCAGGTTCAAAGCCAGCCTCAGCACCTTAGAGAGGCCCCCAGACAACTCAGTGAGACCCTGTCACTAAATAAAATATAAAAAGGACTGGGGATGTGGCTCAGTGGTTAAGTGCCCTGGGTTCAATCCCTGGTGCCAAATAATAAAAAGAATTCATAATCATACCTGTGCCTTCACATGTAGAAGACAGCACTTAACAAAAGGCCATATTAAAACCCCAACAACTTCAGATCAAATATAATTATTAAGTGTTTTGTTTATAAAATAAGCATGATTATAAACTAAGAATGTTTAAATGCTGAGTATCACCAAAGAAGTAATAAATAGTAGGCACAAAAGTCCAGATGGAGTTAAATAAGAAGTGAAATATAACTCAGACAGAACTCCAGTTATAAATTTAAGAGGATAACCCAAAGATGACATTTCACTTAATAAAATGTCCAGTGGATGGAAAGCCAGACCTGCAGGCTCTTCAGAAGCCTGTGCTGGGAGAGGGAGAGACAAAGGAGTCACCAACTAGGAGCAGGGGTGAGGCCCAGCACACATCCTCTGGGTGTTCCAGAAGGAGGGAATGAAGGAGTTGGTAAGGCAGTGCTTCAAGACGGAATGAATGAGGACTAGAAAAACTGTTAATCCCAGCAGGTTAAAGAACACAGAATCCTCTCCTACACACAGCCCAGGAACATCACCAGGTTCAAAGTCAAGATCTTAGGAAACTTACAGATGAAAGACCCGGTTGACTAACAAGGAATGCTCATCAGGTTTCCACAGTTCTGCAAAAGCCGCAGAAGCTTCTAGAATGGTACAAAGTGCTGGAGAGAATAACCATCATCTGTGTCACCACTGAATACCATTCACAAATAAAAAGGCATGAAATTTTCAGGAAAAAACCCAGGGGCGTTTAACAATAAAAGTTCTGTGCTAAAAAGTTTCCTGAAGAATATGTTTCAAAAGAAAGAGACACCCCCCAAAAAGCAGAGAGATGAATTTGAATAGATTTTGAATATGTAACAAAGACTAATTGAGGTAAATAAAAACCAAGTGCAGGAAGATTCTGAACGCACAGTGTATGTAAAGTGGGGAGGGATGGGTAGAATTCAGATGGGCATTTTGCGGGGAGGAGGTGGTACTGACTGATTTTGGAACTTATGAAAGCAAGTTTGCTTATTAAAACATGTAAAGGTAACCATTTAGGAAGAGAAATGACTTCCAAATGAGCAGAGAAAACATCTTTGAAGTGAATTGGCCACTATCAATGGGTGCAAGAAAGAAAAAAAGGACCAGGAGAGAATTAGGTTAAGTGTAAAGTATCCAGTAAGATGCCTGAAATAAATCTAAACACAACTGAATTCTGAGAATAAGCAAAATTAAACTCTCGAGTAGTGAGACAGATTGTTAGTTGTATTGGGTAAGAAAAAAACCTAACTATATGTGTTTAAAAAAGAGACACATTTAGGCTATAAAGATGAATAAATGTTGAAGGTAAAAATATGGAAAATGCCAGCAAAATATTAGCCCAAATAAAGTGCCACAGTTACATTAAGACAAGATTGTCTTTGGAGCAAAAAGGAATATTCAGGAAAAACTAAGTCATTAAATGAAGATAAAAAGGAAGAAGCCTCTAGAATGATACAATTTATGGGCTCCTAAAGATACCATTAAATTATATGAAGTAAACAATTGACAGAATTTCAAAATAAATAATTATGTAGTCACAGAGAGAGAACTGGACATGTCCCTTTTAGTAATTGAAATTATAATGAGGAAAGGAAAGGACACAGGATCTCCATACACAGAAGCAGACTTGATTGACAAGACCTGTGTGGAGGAGACACCTGTTTTCCAAGAGCTCAGGACACACGGAGTGGCCACACAGACACAACGCAGCTCCTGATACACAACAGAGGATTGAACAGACTCGTTCCTGAGTGTGCCCAACTGCCAGGCAGCAGCAGCAAGGGTTAAAACCAATCCAAAAACTTGGAAAAAACTGTGGTAACCTATTTTTTGTGTGTGTGGTATTGAGGATTGAACCCAGAGGAGTGTAACCACTGAGCCACATCCCCAGCCCTTTTTAAATATATTTTCTTTGGAGACAGAGTCTTGCTGAGTTGCTTAGGGCCTTGCTAAGTTGCTGAGGCTGGCATTGAACTTGTGATCCTCCTGCCTCAGCCTCTGGAGCTGCTGGGATTATAGGCGTGCCACTGTTCCTGGCCTTTTGTGACCTTTTTAATAATTCATGATTAAAGAAATACCTAATGCTGATTTTGAGAATATAATAAGAAAGAACATTAATAAACATTAATAAAAAGTAAATATCTATTTGCTGCACACCTAGAAAGATAGAGTTTAGAAAATCTAGATGTGCAAGTAGCAGCCAAAGATGTAAAGGTACCTCGGAGTAACTCTATCCCAAGATGTGCAAAACCTCTATGTATGAAATTTAAGAAATTTTTTTTTTTTTTTTGCAGTGCTGGGGATTGAACCCAGAGCCTTATGCTTGTGAAGCAAGCACTCTACCAATGGAGCTATATCCCCAGCCTGAATTTAGGAAATTCTTGAAGACCTAAATGAATGGAAAGATAGATACACAATGTGGATGGGCTTGTGGAACTGATTGCTAAATATGTTAATTTTATGCAATTTTTGAAAGTTTCTGATTAAAATTCAAACTAGGTTTTTCTAGATTATCTAGTTGATTCTAATTTATATAAGGTAAAGTGAAGAAACAAGAACACAGGAAAATTTTGTGATGGTTCAACACAGGAGGATCTCCCCACCACCATAGCAAGACTTCATTGAACCACGGTCAGAAGAAAAAGTGTTGATTCCAGAGACACAGAATGGAGTCTCGGAACAGGCCCACTTGAGTACGGAAAGCTGTGCATGGCAGAGATTTTATTTCAAATCAGTGAAGAAAGAAGGGATTTTAGAAGCAGCATTGGAACAACAGGATATCCATATGGAAGAAATAAATGAGATGTCTACATGAAATCATATTTAAATGGATTAAAAATCTACATATGAAAAAGCATGACTTTAAAGGTTTTGGAAGAAATTGAATGAAAATGTTCTCATGATTTCAGGCTAGGAAAAGATTTGTTAAACACAACACCAGAAGCACAAACCACAAATAAAAAGACTGGTACCTTTGATTGCATTAAAATAAATTTAAAAATCTTTGTACATGAAAGATTTCATAAACAAAGTGGAAAATACAAGTCTTAAAATGACAGAAGGAATTTGGCATGCTCATAACCAAGAAAAGATTTGGCCCATGATTGGTAAACAGCTCTAATGGAAAAGATCAAAGGCTCCGAAGTGGGTAAGCCTCTATAAAGGACATTGGTGACCTCAGGACATATGTCACCAACATGGTATAAATTACACAAAAGGACCCTATAGTTCACATTTAGGAGATGGGCAAAAGTGAAATAAAATCCCACCAGGCTAAGATCTACAAGGGAAGGTAAATGGGTGCGTGCACTTGGGGGGCAGACGGCGGTACCTACCACTGCAGCTGAGCCAGAGAGCTTGCTCACCCCAGCCTGTCTGCACCGCTGCTTGTGACGGAGACAAGCAGGAAGGAAGCACCAGGCACGCATGAGTTCTGGCTGGCGGAAGACCACACACGTATCAGTAAAATTTCTTTCTCAGAAATAAATACATACTGATGTACTCAATTCTGTGATCCTCTACACTGACTTTTGTATAAATAAAAATCTCCTAATCAAAATGTAAGAAACTTTGATGAGGGTTATGGGGAAAAGGGACTGACACACAACTGGTGTCCACACATGACACATGACATGTGGCATCTGACAACTGGCTCAGACATTGCCAAGGGCATGGAAAAGTCTCCAAAGGCGTCCTTCTTTTTAACCTCCTGATGGACAAAGATGACAAAGGTGTCACAGCATGGGGAACAGGCACTCACCAATATTGCAGGTGAGAGTAGAGGTCAAGGACACCTCCTTGGAAGTAATTTTGGCAATATTTAACAAGATTGGAAAGCACCTCTTCTGGCTTCCAGGTATTTATTCTAAGAAAACAAGCAATTTTTTTTGGTAACAGAAATTGAACCCAGGGCACTTTACCACTGAGCTTGTCCCCAGCCCTTTTTGTTTTATATTTAGACACAGGATGTCCCAAAGTCACTTAGGGCCTCACTAGGTTGCTGAGGCTGGCACTGATCTTGGGATCCTCCTGCCTCAGCCTCCCAAGTCACTGGGATTATAGGTGTATGGCCTGCTGAAATTAAGCAATCTTAAAACAAAAGTTTATTTATTTACAATGAAGTACATCATAATAATAGCAGCTTTGTTTGCAATATTAGTGATTTAAAAAGAACCTAAATATCTAACACTAATTGGTTCTAATTGGTGATACAACTGAATAAGGAATATTAGATAGCCATCAATAAGATGCTGCTGAAATTTTTAAAATGTGGAAATGCTTGCAAAATGTAAGCTAAAATAAAGTAGGGTGTCAAGCAGTATAAAGAGTAAATCAGTAAAAATACCTATCTATGCATCGAAGTCAATATAGCAAAATGGTAATGGAAATTACTTCCGGGAGGATTATAGGTGAGTTCATCATCTTCTACAATTGTCTTTACCGAAAATGTTGGATATGTGCTTGTGCATATAATTATATTTTTAGTGGAGGAGGTTGGTTGTCCTTGCTGAAATGATTTAAACAGACCGTTTGATACATATCTAGGGTAGGTAGGGGGACAAGTATAGCAGAATTATACCATTTCTATGAAGCCTAACCAGTCTGATCACAGCATCTGGCCAAGAGTGAGCCCTGGGCTTCGCGGTGACGTCATCCCCGACAGGCTGGGCTTTGCGGGCAGCTGCCCACCCTCTCTGAATCTGGTTTAGCCTCCGTAAAATGGGCATAACCAGCTTCTTGGCCTGAATCCGGCTTCGTTGAGAGTCAACGCATGTCACGCGTGGAGCGCGGTTTGCCAAGCCGCAAGCGCGGGGAGGGGGGCGTTACGCGGGGATTGTTGTCGCCGCAGCCCAGCTGCAGCGGCGACGCTGGCCCTGGGCGCCGGGGGCGGGGACAGGGACAGGGACGGGGGCGCCCCGGCGGCCGCGGGCCAGGGAGGGCGCACCGCCTGCTTCCGTCGCCCGCCGGGGATTCCCCGGGGCCGGCGCGCAGGGAAGTCCCCGGGCGCGCGGGGTACAAGAGGCGGCGCGGCGCGAGCGCGCCAGTGGCCGGCACCCCGAGGCGGCGGCGGCGCAGCGCTCCAGCCATGTCGCGCGGCCTCCAGCTCCTGCTCCTGAGCTGCGGTAGGGCCCGCGCGCGTCGCCCCTGCCTCCCGCCGCCCCGCTCTCGGCGCGGCTCACGCCTCTCTCCCTCTCTCTTGCAGCCTGCAGCCTGGCGCCCGCCACGCGCGAGGTGAAGGTGGCCTGCTCCGAGACGGTGGACCTGCCCTGCACGGTCCGCAGGGACCCGCAGGTCTCCTACGCGGTCTCCTGGGCCAAGGTAAGCGCCGCGGTGCCGCAGCCCGGGTCCCGCAGCCCGGGTCCCGCTGCGGCTGCGAGTCGGGGGCGTCTCCGGGCTGCGCGGAGCACCCAGGCTCCGACACGCCCTCCGCTCCGCGCCCAGCCTCAGCCGCATCCAGCTCCTAGGAGACCTAGGTTTTGTTCCCCAGAGACCTCAACGCTCTGCCAGTCCCTGAAGGTGGCCCGGGTTGAAGGATCCCAGTAAGATATTTTGGAAGGCAGAGAGCCTCTTCTTTGGCCTCCATCCTGGAGGCCACCTGCGGTTGTGGCCAGTAGGCCACGCAGAAAGCAACAGGGCCCTGGGTTTGGGCATTGGACAGGAGGAATGTCCCCAGAGTCTTGGTTTCGTGTGCCTTGTGACCGTGATACCCACAGACATGGGAGGAGGAGAGCAGTTTGAGAGGAAGGACTCAAAGGATCAGAAGTGATTTAGCTGTTTCATGGGGCAGAGTGTCCGTGGCCATCCCCCTTCTGGGACATCCTCAGCCCCCTTCCCCAGGCTTCCTCTGCAGCGGGAGGGCACCCGCCAGGGCGCAGGAGCCCTACCCTCGTGCTGAGACCTGTGGCTGCCCTACTGTGAGACAGCTGAGTCGTGTGGGGCTTTTTAAAGGTTTCCTTTCACCTAGAATATTCTCAGACTCTAAGATTGCATGTCTGTGGCTTTTGAAAGCCCAGCAGCCTCTGTTTGATCATGCCGGTCCTTTACTCCCCTTCCTTAAGCGTGGTATCTGCCACCACCGTGCCTCCATTTTAAGCCCGATGAATGTGATATCCCAGCAAGCTCTCTGGCTCTCTCTGATTTGCTGTCTTACCTGGGGAGGAACGCTGTGCTATTTGTTGCTTTCCACAAAATGCAGGGTCTTCTTTGGCCCACCATAGAAGGTACTCTGAGAACCTGCCCATGTGACTGGTTATTGAATGATACAAGGCAGCAGAGGAGGTGTGTGTGTGTGTGTGTGTGTGTGTGTGTGTGTAAAAAAGAGAGAGAGTTCTCTCCTATCTAGATTGTCAGTTCCCCAGGGACAACGATTGTGCCAAAGCTTTTGTGCATTCTGTGTGGCACCCAGCACTTGCCCTCCTAAGTGCAAAGGTGCTCAGTGAATTGGGGCTGTTGTGCGCCGCTGAGATCAGAGAACACAATCCCCAAATTGTTTGCAAAGTCAAAACAATAGCATTAAAAAAAAAAAAACAAACCCCACAGTATAGAAACTATTATTTGAGTGCTGGCCATATGCCAGGCTCCCACGTAAATAGTTACATATTATCCATTCCCATCCTTCCAGTGTGGAGGAAAGAAATCAGTTCTGTTACTACGCAGCGGTACCGGTGAGGAAACTGAGCCCAGGGGAGGGAAATGGCTTTTTCGCTATCGCACCAGCACACCGCTGGCTAAGTGGTGGAGGTGACTTGAACAAAGCATTCCGAGTCCAGATCCTGAGCTGTCAGAAGTCTGCCCTGATATTTCTGTCTTCTACCTTAATTACTCCAGGTAAAGAAAATAAAAATGCCCCTGGGCTCACGAGGCATGGACTTAGTCATCTCAATGAAGGAGGAAAACATGAAGCCACTTTCCCTTCCAGAGAGTAATTAAAAAAAGAAAACATTATTAATATCCCCAGGGGAGTAATTAAAAAGTACTCGTGAGCCGAGTAGATGAAATTTCAGACTGGAGTTCAAACAGTTGTCAAGTTAAATCTTCTTGCTCAGGGTCGTTTGGAATGGTTCAGTAAACCATAGCAATTAACCTTTGGCTTCTTGGATGTCAGCTGATGATGTAACTCTGTAATGTATTGGACACAGTTCTTGCAAGATTGAGCCTGAAGGTCTCTCAAAACTCTGTCCAAATTAAAAAAAAAAAAAAAAAAAGAAGGCAGCATCTCCAGGCATTTTCCCGCTGGCCCATGGAATAGGTTCATTGAAAAAGCATATCGTGGTTATTTTTGAGCCCTGATCCATGGCTGAGCTGGGTGGCTGTGTTGTGCCAATAAACTGATCGGGAGCCTGGAAAGTGATGTGCTGTTCCTCAGGTGTTATAGGCCTGAGCATATTGTGTGGCTATTTGTTCTTTTTCAACCCTTTTGCGTTGATTGTACTTGTACCCCAAAATGGATAGAGTCTTCTGGAAACCAGGCCGATGGTGAAATGCTGAAATCCTTCATTTTACAGAAGATTAAGCATCTTGTTCTTCGGCAGCTTTCTTGCAAAATGTTTCAGTGAAGAGGGGGGACAGCTGTGAAGTGGGGAGGTCAGCCTGGAGCCAGGGCTGGCCACGCTCCTGCGCTTCCTTCCACCTGGCCATCCTGGCCTCCTACCTGGGAGTGGGCTGTGGGCGGGGCGGGTGCAGCAGAGTCCCTCCCGCTGGTTTCCACTGCCTGCCAGACCCAGTCACATTCTTGCAGACCTTCTGCAGATCACAGGGATGGTCCTAATGACTCGGAATTTAAAATTCCATCCACTACTTGCTCCTGAGGCACCACAGAGCATCGCGCCACTATCCAGCTGGCACCGATGACTTGTGATTAACAAAGGACCCGTGTAAACCATCTGTTTTTTTTATCATTCGCCTTTTACCAAAAACTCCAGGCAGACGGTGTCCAATTAGTGTTTGTAACATTAGGATGAGTTGGGCAAGAACAGGGCCTGTTTATTCTTTTCTTCTCTGTTTAAAGGCGCAGTGAGAGGGGTCAGAGGGGGCTCAGTGCAGACATGCCCAGGTGGTCAGAGGCAGAGAGGCACAGCCCCACGTGGACGGTGTTAGCTCGGCTTTCCTTCCTTGGGCCACCGTCCTCCTAGCTGGGATCCCCAAAGGGTCTTCTGCTCATCCCTCCTCATGTCTCTTATAAAGCAGTATGGGTGATTGAGAAGAATTAGAAAATTAATAAATTATATCCATGGGGATCGTAGTTCAATTTAGCCTTTAAAGTTATACTAGATTATGGTTCTTTGGGGAGGTATTTTGAGAACATATGCAAATAGACTTTGATCCATCACTCTTTGTTTGAATTCTGGAATGAGAGGGCCCAGCACAGCCCTGTGTGTGCCGGGGTAAGAGCACGCACGTGAGGGCCGTGCCTTGCCCTGCGCTGTGTGGCTCGGTGCCCGCACGCCCTCTGATGAGGCTGTACTCGGCTTGGAGAGAGAGCACGGCGATGCTGGACAGAGGCTTTGGGCACGGTCGAGATCCTCTGCTAATAATAATGAGCATGCATTTATTGGGAGGTGCAGTGCCACCTCGTATCATGCTGAGGAGCCCTGAGGACCTGTAATGATACAAAGTGAAAGAGGATATCCAGTGTCATCGCCGAGTGATGCTGCGGGGGTGAGGACAGCCGAGCATCACAAGGCAAGTGCCTTATTTAGATGGTTTCCAAAGGAAGGGGGAAAGGGGAAGTCAGATGGTAGTTTCAGAGAATGGATCAGGCTTGAACTTCAGAATGTCTGGAAGATTCCTGCTGTGGAAGATGGCTTCTGTGGAGTGGCCTGTTTCTGACATTTGAGTTAAGGGAGCTGTTGGGGAGCAGGCTAATGGCTGTGTGAAGCTACTTCAAGGACAGTCGCCATGCAGATCTCTCCTGTCCTTGACTCATTATGAAGCTGTCTTCCCTGTATGTCGATGAACTCCCATTGAGCGGACTTAGATTTTCTGTACCGACCATCTTGTGCGTTAATGAGCTATAAGGTGCGATTGCCGTAGGAGGGGCTGGGGTTGAGGTAAGGTCAGGGCCGAGTCATCTGCACGGCCACTCACCCCGATGGACCCACAGAGGAGCCAGCACATGCCACTGACTGCACTTCCTTGATTGCAGAACGCCATCTGTTGAAACTGGACTTGAGACTATGTTTCTAGGAGAAAAAGGAAACATTTCTACATTAACTGTAGGAGGACTGGAAAACTGAAATGTGAAACAATCTATGTGCTAGAATCAAAGACAAATCAGGCCATCTCCATCGGTGCCTGGGCGCCAGGCCTGGTGGACTCACGCCTGAGGTTCTGGCTGAGATCAGACGAGGAAAGATTTTGGTTTTCAGAGTTCCTTTGTATTTACACTTTCATGTAAAGCTTTTAGCAAAGCTTTGTAAGTCCTAAGTGTGTGCTGAGTCCTGGGCCTCGACTGGCGGCCCTCCCCAAGACGGGGAGAATTTTGCCAGAGGGCCACTTGAACAAAGGCATGGACATGGGAATGCATGCAGGCTTTTGGGGGACCTGTGGGGTCACTGGTGATCTAGAAGGGAGAATGACACAGCAGATACTGAGAGATCTGGTTAGAAAGTAGGCTGGGGACAGATTGCGAGGGACCTTGAATGTCTGACTGTAGTGCTTTGAACTTTATCCACTGGTCAGTAAGAAGCCACTGAAGGAATTTAAGCAAAGAGAATGATACAGTGCAAAACATGTTTGAAGAAAAGCATATTTCTCAAGGCAGTTGACAGAGGAGTCATAGGGGAAGCTTCTTTCTTTCCTTGCAATGAAGTCCCCATCCGGTTAATTCAAACTCAGGCTCCGATGCTCAAATCTTTCAGCTTGAAAGAGGGTAGGAAAGAAGCCAGGGAGCTGAGAGTTAAATAGAAAAACAAACCCCCACTTGTTTTCCAAGGGGGAACCTAAATCACATGAGGACTGGATTGTCCCGGGTATGGTCTTGGTTCTGCTGCCACAAAGAAAAGAGGAAGTTTGCAAGAGATGACAGTGACGTAAGGGAAGGTTTTATGTAGGGCAGGACTAAAAACAGATCCATTACCTAAAAGATAGATTCTTCCCTCTGAAACTGTTCCACGGTCCCCTCCTGGCCACTTCTGCAATAACCCTGCGTTTTCTGCCAACAGTCCTGAGCTCAGCCCAGAGCTAGATCAAGACGCTTCCCTACATTTCCTTGACACTGTTTTGGTTTGTCTCTGGGTAGAGTTCCCGTGTGTGCCATTTGGAACGAGCACACGCTTGGGAGCCCAAGGCTTGTTGCTGTCACAGGACCTTTTCTTGGAGTACCGACTAGTGTACTGTCCAGGTCTCCAAAGAGGGGCTCATTTTAAGAGCTGGTGGCCATCTAGGACAGTGGGTCCCCATGGGGAAAACCTTTGGTGGGAAGAAGGATGTTAGTGGCACAAACAGTTCATAGTCACCCAGAGCCAGGCTTTCTGGGCCAGCTCTGGAGGACAGAGGTTCTGATTCCAACCAGGGCCTGAGGTCTTATTCCCTGAGGAGCAGGTGGCACTTGAGGCCCAGGGACAAAGCAGCTTCGGCTTTGCAACCTTCTCTGGAGTCTGGAGCCACAAGGAGAGAGTTTCCTGTGTGTCATGGGGACACAGGGTGCCCCATCAGTGGGAATGCTTTCAGTTGCCAGGGATCATAAATCCAGTCGGAACTGTTCTAAGTAAAGGAACTCTATCGGCTGATGTATCGTTGTGATGGAAAAAATGAAAAATACAACGTACAGTTCACATTTCAGTGAGAGATGTGTTAGGGGTTGCATTGCGCTTCCCCAAGGGATAACGCCGGGGTTCTAACCCAGGTGCTTGTAATTGGAAATAAGTTTGATACCTTGCATTTGGACTTCTGCCCTCCTGACTGCCAGGAAAGACCTTTCTGTTGTTTTAAGCCACCTGGTTCTGCACTGCTTTGTTATAGCAGCCCAAGCAAATCAATCTCCCCAGAGCTTGGTGGCTTTCCGTCTCTCAGCTCTTCCTCTCTTCAGGCTGGTCTCATTGCCAGCCTCCACATGGCTATGCCATAGCAGCTGGTAACTGCAGACTTGTGTGTCTTTCCAAAGATGAGTGTGAAGACAAGGACTGTGCCTCTCCTCTGCCTTGTCAACAGATGTCTGATTTGATTATTCTTCAGTGGCTTTGACTGGGGCGTGTGCCCGTTGGAATCAGTGTCTGTGATTGGGGGATGTCAGACCTGGGTTAAGTATGTCTCCCCTAGAACCAGGTGTGGCACTCTGTACAGGCCGCAGACCTGGACCTTAACCCACAGGGTGCTGAGGGAAGAAGGATGAGTGGTGTGAACAATGGATGGCCACCTTCAAGTTCTACTCCAAAGGTTTTTGTTGCATTTTTAGGATGATGAGTTAGAAAATTGAGAATGTGTTGAGTGGTTTGGAGCGACATGGAGAGTGGACAGAAAATTTCCCCCTAAAGCAAAGATTAGGATTTCCAGGATAACCAGGAGGAGACAGGAAACATTGGTAAGGAATGACAGGCGTGGGTGGCATGGGGAACTCAGTGGCGACAAGCTCTTACCGGTGCTACCAGCTCCACGTGGTTTTTACGTGTTTTCTGCTTTGATCCTCATGCTGACGCCCTTCAGATAAGGAAATGAAACCCAGAGGTGAAGGGATTTACTGAAGATGACCCTGCTAACCAGTGGAGCTGCTGGGACTTGACCTCAGGCCTTTGGATTCCACGGGCAGGGCTCTTGTAACTTTCTCATGATTTCTGAAATTCACTCGTTGATTCAGAAACTACTTTTTGAAAACTTGGGTGCAATTGGTGCTATTCTCAGGTCTGGCTTTGCGGTTGGTTCTATTCTCAGGTCTGCACACATCATCCTGAGTATGTTCCCCCCAACCGGGAGCTCCAGTCTCCCCAGGTCCCTGTGGAGCAAACCGGCCTGGGAGTTGTGTGGTCTGTTGGCTCAGGAGCTGTGGCAGGCCTGGGGTTTGCTTCCAATTCTGTCCCAACTCCAAAGACTATGCTTTTAATTATGCCGCCTCTGCTGTGCTCGTAACTCTCGTTAACAGCCATAAATCCAGCTCTGTCTGTTAGACCCAGTAAATTTCAAAGTGGAAAATCATTTTTCTAATAAAACTACATTTAGAAAAAAACGATGTTAATGCTCGTACATTCTCCCCTCATTATGACATCAACCTCGGAGCCAAACTCTTTTGCAGGTTATAAAGAGCTGTTTCTATGATGAATGGGGATTATATTGGCACTTTAATTGAGTTAGAAACCAAGGTACATGCGTGTTAGTGCACAAGAAATGCAATTAAAAAAAAGCTGCTCCAATGTGCTTGGAATACAGCAGATTAATTTAATATCACCTTTAAATACTTAAAGTCTCTACCTTTAAATACATTTTATCAAATAGATGAAATATTTATTTCTATGTGTATGTATGTCCACACATTACCTCCTTCAAAAACAGAAAATCTTTTCCTTTTTCTTTTAGGCGTCTATCACATTTTTTACAGAGCTAATGAATGTGACAAAGTTGGATTTCAGTTTAGGATCAGCCCCTTTCATCGCTATTGGAATGGAACTGTTACCCTCTGGCCCTTTTAAATATGGTAATCTCTAGAAGGTTAGCATGTATTTGGATAAAATTATGTGAACTTTTTTAAAAAAGCATTTGTCACAGTAGTTGTTGACTGAAATGTTGGTTCAAGTCCAGCCATTTATGTGTATTTTATTTTTTGTTCTCATTCAAATTTGTCCATCACTAAAAAAACAAAAAACAAAAAAACTACTTAATTCACACGCCCTTAAAATCAGTATGTGTATTCACTTCATGTAGTATTCAGCAAATTAAAGAGAGTTTATTTTAATTTAGGCCTTGTGGTTGCCTTAAATTCAAATCTCTATTTCATAAAAAGAATATGGTATTTAGGTTATTTAGTCAAATTGGGGACCTTGAGACCAATCAAAGCCCTGAGGCTTTCTATAAGTGAGATACCCCATGTTTTGCTCTTATCTAATTCAGTCAAAAAAAGTTGTCAGCCTAAAAGTTAATGCACAGAGTGTGGATTTCTTAAAACATCGTCGGAATGAGTGTTTTGAGGAATTAATTTGCCCAAATTGTGTTGTGCTTGAGCGTGCTCACTGCAATATTAGCATTGTGAAATGTTCATTAAATAGTTGCCGTCAATTATGCTTGGCTGTGAGTGAATCCGAGGGTTCCTTTTGTTATAAATTACTATTTCCTAAATGCTTTCGCAGAGAAGCAATGAAACACTTTGAGATTTGGAATGTTTAAAGAGCGCTTCTTGCCAGTGGTTGCTTTTGAGGCAGCTCCAATGTTTATAAGAACTCATAAAACAAGGCAGAGTTGAGGATCCATTTGCTGTTCCTCGGTCCTCTTTCTGCTAGAATTTCTCCTTCACTGGAGAGTGTGGCTTCTGCCCCAGCTAACTCATCTGCCAAGGAAGAGCCCCGCGTGCTTGGCCACATGTGTGTGGAAAATCATTTCAGCTTTTATGTAAGAACCTCCCTGATAACCCTGGTGCCCTCCCTACTGTGATCATGAAACAGTAACATAAAAGCCACTCTTCTTCTGCCGCTGTGGGCAAGTCCCTGGTTCCTCAGGTGGAGTCACATGAGAAGGAATGTCTTAAAATGGCAAAAGGAAGGGGCCATGGATGTCTATATACCTAGAACTTGAAATAAGAGGGAAGGCTATGAAATATTTTCAGGTGCAGAAAACTATGACTTTGCAGAAGTCTTAGTTGCTATGTGTGAGCACCCCCTTATGCATGATGTCACTTTCTTCCATTTCAGTTTCCCATTGTTGATTGTGGTCCGAAAATATTAAATCAAACATTTGAGAAATAAACAATTCATAGATTTTAAATTGCTCCCTGCTCTAAGTAGTGTGATGAAATCTCACACTTACGTACCTTGTCCCATCCAGCGCCTGAATCATCCCTTTGTACAGTGAATGATATATCCCTTTGTATCCATGCTGTATACACTACCTGCCTGCTAGTTACTTAAGAGGCATCTCAGTTGTCAGACCAACTTTCAGCCTCTCCTGGTGCTTGTGTTCAGGTAACCCTTATTTTAATTATGGCTCCAAAGTGCAAGAGTAGTAATGCTGGGTGTGGAAATGCCAAGGAGAATCCCTAAAGTGCTTCCCTCCAGTGAAAAGGTGAAAGCTCTTGACTTAATAAGAAAAAAAAAAAATCTCATGCTGAAATTGCTAAAATCTAGTGTAAGAATGAATCTTTTATCCCTGAATTTGTGAAGTAGGAAAAAGAAATCCATGCTAGTGTGGCAGTCATACCTCACACTGCAAAAGTTATGGTCATCAGTGCTTAGGTAACATGGAGAAGGCATTGAATTTGTGGATGGAAAACTCAAATAGAAAATGTGTGCCCACCTTATCAATTAAACTTTATCACAGGTCTGCATGTGTAGGAAAGAAACATAATAGGGTTTGCATCCACTGGGGATTTGGAACGATCCCCCCTCAGATAAGGACATACAATACTGTACTACAAGGCAAGGAGGGCTGCTCATTATTCGCGGGGAGAGTTCTCAGGTTGTGCCACTAACTGTGTCATTCAGGAGAGGGGGTCTCTGGAAGACAACCCTGTGAGAGCCGAGATATTTTGTCCTGATCCCAAGTAACTTTCAGTGACTTTCAACAAATCAGAATTCTGTAGGCGTGTGCTGTGGCCTTCTTTGGTTCCTAGGTTTGCATTCGCCCTGGTTCTTCTTGTCCTCCTGGTGATCTCACCCTGCCTTTGTGTCGCCATTTGAAAATAACTCTAAGCTGGAGGCTTGGCCAGAGGCCCCTGGAAATCTTCCTATCCAATAAACACATTTTTTTTTTGTTGTTGCTGCTGCTGAATTTTAGAATGAATTCTCCTCTGCAAGTAGGTAGGAGGCTACTGCCAGGGTTCCCGGTGGCCGGCTCATGCCAGGGCCTCTGTATGTCAATAGGGGCCATCTTCATACTTCCATCAGCTACAGGATCTTTGTGGGTTTTGATCTTGACTTTCCTGGGGGCCCTTTTGAGTTGAGGGAGGGGTCTCTGGATGGGAGAGGAGGTCCCCAGAAGACCAGAGGTAGATCATTTAAAAGTGGTCATTGTGGCCATGTTTGCATTTGGAGGTTAATTCAGAAAAGAGAAGCAGGATGCAGCGTCCTGTGGGGGTGCAGTCTGGGGTGAGTTAATAAGTTCAGACTGGCCATGGAGGGCAGCCCGGCATTGATGGCTTTGCAAGGCCACCCTGGTAGGAGGAAGCTCCTCTGCTGGGCAGCAGAGGGGAGACCAGGGGTGTTGGCCAGGCAGGCACCTGATGTTGTGGTTCAGTTGGACTTGGACACCTTTGCTAATTCCAGCATGTTCTAGAATCGGCTGGATGCTCTTCATTCCCTCTGAGCTTCCGCTGCCACCTTTTGTTTTATGCCTTATTTTGAACACCCGAAGGCCCCAGTCTTTTTCTTGATTATTTAGGAAGCAGCCTTTAAGCACAAGAAAGACCATCAAGAAATGGGATTTATGTCCCAGACTCACCCTGGGAAGAACCATTTGTCTCAGCCTGGTGCTGGAGAGAGTGTCAAATCTGCCACCAGATGTCCCTGTAGTCCATTCTACCCAAATGGCAGCAGGCTCCCGAGGCTGGAAGCTGAGCTGTGGGTGACCTGCCCTGCAGTCCCTGCTTAATAAGTCAGGCAGAGCGAGTGTGCGTGTGCGCGTGCATGGACTTTCCTTCACAGGCTGTTCCCCTAACACCTTGGTTGTCTGACGCCCTGCCCCGAGTCCCTTCTGGAGGCAGCAGCAGCACTGCAGAGTGCTCCCCAAACAAGGTTGACCACCAGCAGGCGCAGGCAGGGACGGTGGCAGTGAGGCCTGCTAGTTTGTCTCTTTTCCTAGGGTGGCTCCTGGGTGTTGGAAGGGATGCCATTTCATCCGGGGCCCCCGATGCTCCCAAGCCAAGCTGCGAAGGGCAGTGTGGGTGCTGCCCAGGGGCGCTGACATGGAAGCACTGTCCCTGAGACCGAAAACAGTGATTTGCTTTACTGTTGGTGTAAATCCACCCTAGAAGGGTTAAACTGTCAGTGGAGTAGCAACTGGCGAGTCCAGGAGGTGAATTAACACGACGTCCGGGAAGGACAGTGGTGAACGTGTCCTGTGTCACATCTTTGACATGCTGAAAAGGACATGCTGGAAACACCGCACCAGTTGAATCACACAGATAATTTAAGAAGAGAAAAAGCAGCCAGTTTCCTTTTTCAGTCTGTTGTGCCTACAGGGCTGTGGACTGCGATGGCCCTTCCCCGTGTGGCTTCCTGTGGCCACCTGATGAATGGACCCACGCTGTCCCTGCCGGCGCTCTCTCCACCTGTCTTCCTGTCTAGAGAAGAAAGAGTGGCCCAGTTCACAGTGTCAGCAGGGCCACCAGGGGGATGTTAACGGGAGATGTTGTTCATCTGCATCCCCGTTTTCAGTTGCCTGGCGATGCTCTTAAGAGGTTTAGGCGCTTTTCTAAATAAAAGGCTGGGATCCAAAATCAAGAACCCATCAGTGGGTGAGTTGGTATCTGCAGAGAACAAGAGAGCATTTAATATAGAACCAACAGCAACAAAATCGAATCCAAAGTGATTCATCTTCGACATGTCACCACCGTCAACAGCGACACTCTCCCTTCCACGGGGTGGGAGTTGGGATACTGGTGCTGGAATCATAAAATGCAGACCTGATCTTCTTCCAAAGAATATATAGCCAGTGTTGGGTTTTTATAGGTTCTTTCCTCCTCCCTCAGAATTCACACATACAAAAAAAGCACCCCATCTTTCTTGCTTTAGAAACATGAGTTTTGGATGAGTTGTATGAAAACAAGATGTAAAACCTCGCCGCGAGTTCCGGAGCTCGCAGGCATGGTCCCTAGAGTGCAATGTGCTCTCGTGGTTTCTCCGCAGCTCCCCCAGGGCGGTGAGGAGATGCTGGACAATCTCCAGGAGGACCTGCCCCGTGGTCAGAGGGGACAGAATGACTCTTCCGAGGCTCCCGGGGACAGCCCCTATTCCCTGAAGATCGAGAACACTGCCTCGTGCAACTCGGGGACATACAGGTGCACTCTGCAGGAGCCGGGAGGACAGAGGAACATCAGTGCCACCGTGATCTTGAAAGTGACAGGTGAGGTGACCAGCTTTGCTTGTTGTCTCCTTGCAGAATGCATGTGGGTACTTTCTGTGGGTCGGAAATCGACCCTCTCTTTCCAAGTCTAACTCTGCGGCTCCGATCCCAGCTGGGGCTGTGGCTGCGTTCCACGGCAGGAATGTGCCTTCGACTACGCGTTGACCTTGGTCCAACCCTTGTTAGGGGTTAAGGCCGGAAATGATAACCGTGTCCTAGAGTCCCTGATTTTGTACACTAGCTTATGTCAGTATCTGAGAGCAATCGGAGTCCAGACAGCACTCGTACACTCACAAGAAGGGGCCCTTTGCCACTGTCACACACGAGGTCCTCAGGCCTCTTCACCAGCCGCAGCTGTGGCCTTACCGTCCCCAGGGAGCCCTTCTCTCCACCTCTTCTGCGCAGCTTGGTGGGAGAACTCCAGTTATACCAAAATGTGTTTCCCTGGGCAACAGCAGGGGAGCTCCCCACCTCATTCCAGAGTCCAAGTCCCCCTGTGGTGGGGACGCTTAGCACTCTGTGGATTCAGAAGCAGTGGTTCATCTGATGTGAAGGCAAAGGCCAGGCAAAGCCCCGCTCTGAGGTGCAGGCAGGACAAATCCCAAGCGGGCCTGCCTCAGTCCTGAGCCCCACCTGCTTCATCTGCAGCACGGAGACTCGGGGACCCTGTCTGCATAGACTGTCACCCACAGCCAGCTCAGGGTGGCCGAGTGCTGCCTTGCCGTAACCGTTACTGTGGTTTCCCCTACAGCATAGAGCAAGGGTGGGACTGGGGGAGGCAGGACCGGCGGAAGTTGGCAGGAAGCACCCAGCTTCTCCTCATGGCAGGGAAGTCCTGCCAAGATGGCATTACACATTCCTTTTCTCTTATTTGTGTTCAAGGGTGCCCTCAGGAGCCCAAAGAGGCGAGTTTTCAGAAATACAGAGCTGAGATCGTGCTGCTCTTCTCTCTGGTCGTTTTCTACTTAACGCTCATCATTTTCACCTGTGTGAGTATCTGTTTAAACCTCTTTTACTGTGACAAGAGCACCCGGGGTCGCCAACCCCAGGATGTTTCTTGGAGAGTGTGCCTCACTTGATAACGGGGAGCCCGATCCTTCTCTGAACACTGCACTTAGGGAGGCCCCCGGACTTCCAGCTTGTTTTGGTCTCTGGACACACCCAGGGAACTCTGGAGAGCAAGCGGAGGGGGTTTGAGAAACACCAGCAGAACCTGGAAGTTCCCAGATCCCAGGTGCCTCATAGTCAGGGTGGTGAAGGTCCCTTGCCACCGACATGCCGGGCAGAGGCCTGTTCTTCCTGCAGGGAGGGAGCAAGCCAAGCACCAGGGGTGGACCCATCCCCTTGCCTGCCCTCTGTTTTCTCTTGGGGTCTCTTCCTTTATATCTTTGAGGAAGACCCCAGGTGCAGCCAAACCCGCTTCCTCAGGTTAATTTTAAGGAGGGGGTGAAAATACCAAAGATACAGAGGTAGAGGGGAGTGAAGGGAGGGGAAGGGGTATGGGGGAAGGGACGATAGAGTGAAACAGACATTATTTCCTCATGTACATGTATGACTCCATGACCGATGTGATCCTGCAACATGTACAATCAGAAAAATGAGAGATTGCACTCCATTTATGTATGATTTTTCAAAATGTACAAATGCATTCTACTGTCATGTACAACTAATTAGAACAAATTTTATATATATATATATATATATATTTTTTTTTTTTTTAAAGAATTAACCTGAGAAGCTAGAGCACTGGGACACACGGGGAGTCTCCCGGGGTGGCCGTGCTTGGATATCCTGGATGTACCTTGAGCTGCCCTTGAGCTGCTGGTCACTGGCTCCAGCTTACCCCACCCCCGGCCTCTTTCTGACCTGGGCTGACCATGGTCGTTGGGGAGCAGGGCCAGCTGTGGCCCTGACCCACTGGAAAGTGATCTTCCCCATAGTCTCAGGACCACCAGGAAGGGCTGGCTACCCAGGGCCAGCGACACAGACTCGGGAGCTACCCCAGAGCTGGTCCTTGTCCCCCACTGCACCCTCTATGCCCTCACCTGCCTCTCTGGCTCTGATTTCTATTTTTAGGTATCAATCAACAGATGCCACATTGTGCCCCACAGATTGTTACAATTATTGTATGTGAATCAAAAACTTCAAAAACAATAAGCAACAAAAAAATCTTAGAACAAGATGAAATACTAGTCTTTCATAATCACACCAACAAATGAGGAACTGTAATTTCTTAATACCCATGCTTTGGTACCAAGTCATTACATAATGGACTAGGATTTTTCTGGATGCATCAATTTCTCAGTGATTTCTTGCTGAATATAAAAAAAAATCTTAAAGTGAAAAGGATTTTTATTTTGTTTGTGTGCATTATAGTGCCAAGAATCAAACCTAGGGCCTTGTGCATGCTAGGCAAGCACCCTACCACTGAGGACACCCCAGCCCCCAATGATTTTTAAACAGGAAGAATATGTTTGCAAAAAAAAAAAAAAAAAAAAAAGCCAAAAGACTCTCATGAGCACCTACTGTATACAAGGTTCTATGCCAGGAACTCTGCGGGGTTTAAAAAGGTGTTAAACATTGTTCCTGTCCCCAAAGAGCTTACAGTTTGGTTGTTAGGATTATTTGCACATAAAACAATAATTAGAATTACCAGTTGGTCCATTTGTAAAATGAGTGACTTCAGTTTCTTCTTGACCCCTTCCCTCCACACTAACTTTCCAAACAGATCGCTGACATTAAAGGCTTGAAAAGGCTGTGGTGCATAGTCAGCGAATCTCTGGCTGGTGTTTGGAAGTAGCAGTAAAATCGCCCAAGTTCCTGGTACAGGGAGTGATGTGACCAGCATTAAGAGGGCTTCCTGCAAGGGCTGCCCAGCAGGTGCTGAGAGAACGGCATTTAAATAGAGTTGACAACTGCAGGGTCTCCCCAGTTACTCAACTCTTGACTTGTCTCTTTTGTTTCACTTTTTTCAGAAGTTTGCACGACTACAGAGTATTTTTCCAGATTTTTCTAAACCTGGCATGGAACGAGCTTTTCTCCCAGTCACCTCCCCAAATAAGCATTTGGGACCAGTGATTCTTCACAAGACAGAAGTGGTATGAGAAGGATTTCTGCTGCTGTCTTTTCTTAAGTTGAGGACTTGGTGGCAGACCTAAATGCCACACTGGACCAGAGCAGAATGAGCCCCACGCTGAAGATGGCATCCTTGCTGTGAAGTCCCTCACCTGCCTGAAGACATCTGAGAGTGGATCCCATTCCACTTTCTGCTGGCAAAGTCTCGAAAACCATTACATGATCACATAGCATGGGGCCATTGCTGCTTTTCCATGGCTACCATCTTAGTGTTTTAAGCAGCTATCTGGTCAACCTCTTGGACATTTTTCAGTCATATAAAAGCTATGGTGAGATGCAGTTGGAAAAGGGTCTTAGGAAAATTGAGTGCCCAGAGCTGGCCCTATGACAGACTGCTGTGGACAGCTGCCCTCTTCCACATCTGGGAAACATCTCTTTGGATTTGCTATGTTCTGTTACACCAGCCCACATGTCTTACATCTGGGAAAAATTGACAGGCCAAGCTATGAAGCAGTGAGAAATGTTTAGCAAATAATTTCCCAGTGTGCAGGCTCTGCTATTACTGAGGAGGATTATGTGTACATAGAAATAAAAGGTGGATGAATTGTTTCCCAACAGGGTCTTTTCATCTTGGAAAGACATCCATAAAGAAGCAATAAAGAGTGCCACATTTATTTTTATATCTATATATACTTGTCAAAGAAGAATTTGTGTTTTTCTTCTTTTGAAATCACTATCTAGTTAATATGATTGCTAATGACCAGCAACCTGAATATGGAACGAGAGAAGTCAGAGCAGGTGACCACAGGATCGATGTTCAGTGACCTGCTGGAGATGCTGGACCAACCTGCTGTCTGCATTCCAGCCCTGGTGATGCTAGAACCCAGCTGTGTGATCCCGGGCAAGTTCCTGATGGTTTTTTCTTTCTCATCTGGAAACCAGAAGGCTGCTGTATGGACTGATGACAATAATGTCTGCAAAAATGCTTCAGAAAAGTTTGAGGCTCTGCAGAGAGTCCAGCCTCCACTGGGTCATTGTCCTTGCTGTTGCTGTGAGGTTCTGGTCCCGAGAGGAAGCCTTTCAGTTCTCACATTTTCCATCATTCCAGAGAAGGCTACAAAGAGGACATCCCCACCTCCTTCTGTATGGATTCCTCTTGGAGAAGTAAGGAGACCAGTTCAGCGTCCTGTTCATGAAGTCGCAGCCAAAAGTCCAGGTGTGGACATTGTGAGCAGCCGGCCCTGGCAGGAGGAAGTTCATAGAATGTCCCACTGGTGTTTGGGCAGTTGTCGGGTTTCTCTTAACAAACTTGGCCCCTTCCCTGCTTGCTTTCCAAAGACACATTGTCCCATTAGTAGTGTGTGCATCACTCACACGAATTGGAAAGTGCCAAGGTGAATTTAGTGTTTGAACCTCTTTGTTGTCTCTTTCGTGTTATTAAAGGTCTGCATGTGAATAGGGAGTGCTTTTCTTTTTTTAAATTTAAAACTACTCAGGAGACTGGGAGTGGGTGCTTGAATGTCCATCTAGTTGGAAAACCAGCATCCTAGATGAAAATTATGGAAGTGAAAGATTGGCAAGCCCATTCTTCCCTGGTGCAGGGGCATACCAGGCAGGTGGGTCTCTGTGAGACAGCAGCACTCCTTCCCAGAGTTTCCAGACCCATCCTGAGCTTCATGGCCACCAGTTGGCACGTGGTCCCTTACCCACATGCATGACCATGGGAGTGGGGATGGAAAGAAAGGGGGTGATGTGTGCAGTCAGGGGCCTTGACTTGAGATCTTCAAATAGGTCCCTTACCCCCACGTTAAAAGCAATCTGCAAGCGATTGTGATCGTTGTGAAGTATCACAGATGTGCGGCTCTTTACAGAGATGAACACACGCACATCCCTGCAAAGCTCTAGGTTCCTGTTCAGTGGCCTCAACTCCATCCTCAAATGCTTTACCAAAAGTGCCGGGGAAACCACTTGGCATGGTAATTAAGAACTCAGTGCTTTTATCCACCTGAAGTTGTGCTGGTGTAGACAGGTGACTTACCTCTCAGAGCCTCAGGTAGAAGAGCTTTAGAATAAGAATAGCATCTGCCTAATAAGTATCTTGTGAGGATTAAATGAGGTAACAGCAAAATAGTAAGCCCTTGAGCGACATCAGAGCGAGAGAGGAGATAGTCGAGAAAATGCAGCATCCATGGATCTTCGACAAATGCATTTTGTTAAAAGGAACAAACTGACTTGGTGGGCGGTTTGTGTTGCCCTCAAAAGAGTCAATAAGTGGTGAACTGAATGCTGCACGGCTAGTAGAATTATAGTGCAAGACAGACCCAGGACAAGGTCCCCGGGTCAGCTTGGACCGACCTAAAGTAGACACATGATCAAGATTTGAGAGTATCGCCAGGCGTGGTGGTACATGCCTGTAATCCCAGCAGCTCAGGAGGCTGAGGCAGGAGGATCACAAGTTCAAAGCCAGCCTCAGTAACTTAGTGAGGCTCTGACCAATTTATCAAGACCCTGCATTAAAACAAAAAATATAAAAATGGGTTGGGGGAATGTGGCTCAGTGGTTAAGCTCCCTGCCCCCTGGCTCAATCCCTAGTACCAATAATGAATAAATAAATAAATAAATAAATAAATAAATAAATAAATATTTGAGAGTAGGTAGTTTCAGCATTTGAGGATGTGTGTGTTCTTTTTTGCGCCTGTGATTCCTAAAGAGAGAGAGAGAGAGAGTAAGAGAGGAAGGTGGGGAGAAGGAAGGAGGGCAGAATTTATCAAGGAGAGTGAATTGGTTCTCTGCTGCCTCCATTGGTTTTCTGCTTGGAGAGCATGGTGGGTGATGGTGGACCTTGTTTATTCTCTGTCTTACTGTCAGGGAGAGCTTTGATCCCTGTGCTCTCTTTTGCCCCTGGAATTCCTTCTGCAGTTATAATATTTTCATCTTGGGATTTCCCAAGACACACAAGTGGCCATGAATATCTGCTTTGCATTCTTCCAGAGGATAACCTGTGGGGTTTTGTATTAATAATGCCAGAAAAGACTGAGCCATGCTCCCAGAATCCAGTGCAGCCTGATTATTTGCTGAGGTCGCAGCCTGTGGTCGCAGAAACAGCAAGTGGGGCCATGGGCTGACCCCACCATAGCAGTGAGGATCTCAGATAATTTAGTCTGCCTCTCTGCTCTTTCCCCATTGACAGCGCTATTTGGCTGCTTTAGCTGAATAATTGTTTAATGCTTTATCTCTCTATGTAAAATTAGCCAAAGGCCTCAAAATCTTAGGATAGGAACGGTCTGCTTAATTCATTGGCATTCACCCCTCATAGCTTTGGCCAGATTTGATCTAACTGGTTGGTAAGATTCAATCTATAGGTACTTCTTTGAGGGTTGATTATTTTTATTGTCTTCTCAAGACAAGATGTGCTTATTTTCTAATTTTTACCTTTATATAAGAAATTAAAATTATCACCACCTTAACTTCTATAGTGTGTGTGTGTGTGTGTGTGTGTGTGTGTACTGTTGGAAAAAATTTAATATAAAATATTGGCTATGTTTAAATATAAATATACTCCAGGCAAGAGACTATTGTAGACACTCTGCCGTACTTAAAAAGGCAAGAACCCATCCTTCCTTTCAAAGAGCTTAAAATCAGTGAGAGGAGAAATGAGCTCAGTGCCGTGTGCACAGTTAATTGCTTTACTGGATATTAGAGATGTATACAAGAATAGTGGAAATGCACACAGAAGGCATGGGATGTCCAGATTCTTCTGGGGACCCCGTAGAAGGCTCTGCGGAACTGATTCCATTTGAATGTGGAAGAGAAGCTGGATTTTGAATAAAAGGAACAGAAAAGGGTGGAAGGTATGACAAGGGCAGAGGATTCAGGACATGGGGGTGGGAGGCAGGCTAGCCTGGGGGCTGACGGAGCTTTCTGGAGGCAGAGGGCACCCTGGTCCAGCTGCTGCGGGGAGGGGGCATGTTGGTATAGAGGACTTGCACGGGGGTGACGTCGAGGACCCCGAGCTGGGGCACAGTGACACAAGATCCACTTTGGAGAAAATAACCAGGGAAACAAAGTGAAGAGCTGGAGGAGATGGGAGGCAGGAAGCCCAGAGAAGCACAGGCCAAGGATGAGATGGTGACCAGCTGGCTCCTGGGCTGGCTTTTCAGTTCTCATGTCCGCCTAGCTGTGCAATGTCGATACTGTGGTTGTACTTTTGTATCTAAAAAAAATTATTATCAAGGTCTCCTTTTCTTTAAAAATGACAGGAGGAAAAGAAAGATTGCCACCATCTCTGTCTGTACTTCTCCACAGAAATACAGGCAGAACACAATCATTGCAGGCCACAGGGAAGGTCCCCGTGTGTCCTACCATCACTGGATCCAGTAGGTGGTCACTGCTGGGGTCATGGATGCTGGTTGTTTTCTTCTTTACTCCACTCCTCCTTCAGCTTTCCAGTCCTGGAACATTCCTGATTTCCCCCTTGTACAATTTGGTATTTGTTTTAGTCATCTTTTTTGCTGCTGTGACTAAAAGACACAATTATAGAGGAGGAAAGGTTTATTTGGGGGCTCACAGTTTCAGAGGTCTCAGTCTACAGAAGGCTGGCTCCATTCCTCAGGGCTCCAGGTGAGGCAGAATATCATGGGGGAAGAACATGGCAGAGGGAAGCAGCTCACGTGGTGACCAGGAAGCAGAGAGTCTCCTCTTGCCAGATACAAATACATACCAAAGCTACACCCAATACCCACCTCCTCCAGCCACACCCCACCACTTCAGTCACCACTCAATTAATCCCTGTCAGGGGACAACTTCACTGATTAAGACTCTCACAACCCAATCATTTCTCCTCTGAACCTTCTTGCATTGACTCACACGTGATCTTTTGGGCGACACTTCACATTTAAACCACAACAGTATTATATTTGATCAGTGATGAGTTGGTTAGGAAGCATGGCAGGCACCATCTGAGCTCCTTTGGTTTGTTTTTGTGTGTGTAGGTACAACCGTATTACTAACATTGAATTCTTTCCTTGGTTCTGAGCCTTGGTACTATTGTCCAACCAATTACATGCTATGTAATTGCTCCTTAGTGATTTTTAAAAATCACACCTTCCAGCAGTTGAGTGACTGACAAATCCTGCTAACAACCCAGAGACACCTTCCGGGCATGGGTTGCGCGTGGTTAACACGAGGTGCGTGTAGGCATGTTCCAGAGAAAGGAAAACATGCTGAACGCTGTTCATTGCCCCAGTGCTTGATAAATGACGGGGCCCCACTCTGTCCTTCAGAGGGGAGGCATTCCACTTGCAGATGGATCTCTTTTCTTTTCTACTTCTTTATTTCATTGTCCCCACGGGATTCTAGGCAGCGCACAGTTAGGTAACAAAGGACTATCAGGAAAACATCATCTAGGCTGGGTATATTTGTTTCCATGGTTCCTGAGAAGTTAGGGTGAAGGAAGGAGGCGAAACTCAGGCACTAAAAGCAAATCTTCTATTCTTTTCTCCTTTCAATGCATAAACACGTACAGTATCCCTCTGGGCCTGAGAGACAGACCTCACTTAGTGGTTCATTTAGATTCTGCATGAGAAGGAGATACTGTTTTTTCTTCATTATCAGAGGGGCTATTTCTTCAAATTGACCATTCTCCCCCTCCCCACGCTTTGCCAAAGTAGCCTGTTTACAATCTACTCTTGCAGATTACAGTACTTAGTAGAGACAAGTAGAGAGAAATTCAGACATTGAAAGGAACGGAGACATCCCACAGAGCCGGAATGCTTTTTTCAAAGGGGGAAAAAATTCTGCAAATGTGTATGCGCTTGCCTGTGCCCCCCAAAGAGCCAGCTGGACGGCCCATAAAGGGCTCCCATTCAGGAATAACAAAAGCCCGTGTCAGAAGTCAAGGGACAGGAGGCTGAGAACTAATAATAATTTTGCACTTACACAGCAGTTTTTATCCGAAGACCTCAGAGTGCTTTATAAACATTAATTAAATCGCCCAACAGGCCTGTGAGGTGGCTGTGGATCACTATTTCCAATTTGCAGGGGGCGAGGGAGGGGAAGTGTGTGCATGGCGTGAAGCTGGAACCAGGCCACACCTCGATGCGTGTGGGTTGTGGGCTCAGAAAAGGGGGTGGGGACTTTCCCCCGGTAAGTCCAAGGCTGCTGCTCTGGGGACCAGGAGATGTCCTGGTCACTCCCCACATGCAGCTCTTTGCATAAAGTTGACCACCTGCACAAGGGCTGGAAGGGTGCCAGCCTGGTCTCCTCCACAAGCCACCGCCACGTGCAGCCTGCGGCTATTGCAGACTCATTCCTGTCCTGGTCTCATGATAGCAAACTGGTTTCACTCGGGTGTCAGCTCTGATTGCTTGTAGCTGTGGCCAGCAGCTTGGAGCATTGTGGTCTGTTCAGAGAATGTTCCATGATGGGTCATTGATGTCTGTCCTGCACGCGGGCTATGGTAGCTGTGCTGAATTGCACCCTCCAAGAAGATGTGCTGAGGTCCTCACCTCTGGTCCCTGTGCATGTGGCTTTCTTGACAATAAGGTCTTTGGAAATGTAGTGACAATAGGATGAGGTCATACTGAATGAACCAGTGTCCTCAAAACAAGGGGGAGATAGGGCTGGAGATGTGGCTCCGTGGTAGAGCACTTGTCTGGCATGCTCAAGGCCCTGGGTTCTAATCCCTAGCACCACACACACACACACACACACACACACACGAGAAATATGGACACAGACATCAGAGATATGGATAAGAGAAGAAGGACCTTGTGGAGACAGAAGCAGCTGCTGAGGTGACACTTCTGTCAGCCAAGGAATGTCACAGGTTGTTGACCACCACCAGATGTTAGGAAAGAGGCCTGGTGACTTTGGAGGGACCATGGCCCTGCAGCACCTGGTGTCAGACTTCTGGCCTCCAGAACCATGGTGGGAAGCATTTCTGGTTCTCAGCCTGCCATGTGTGGCTCTTCGTTGTGGCCGGCCTGGCAATGGATACCACGCTCCAAATACTGGAGCTTCCAAATGTGGGGTTAATAAGATGATCATTTATTACGAAACACATCCCACCATCTTAATAACCCAAGGAAGCTTTCCTGAGGGATTGGGCTGCGATAGCAGTGTGCTCCCACTGATGACAAGGATAGGCGAGTGGGATGCCTGTATGATGGTGGTGACGGTGACATCACAGTGGTCCTCCACATGGTGGGTGTGGACAGCTGTGACAGTGGTGGGCCAGTCCTGTTTTAACACGTTGGATTGTAGTTGTGCAAACGCCTTTAATGCATTCCATTTCCTCATCCTCACAGTGAAGCTGGAAATCCTGTGTGCAACCGGAAGTCACAAAGGCTGGATCAAGTGTAGGAAAAGGAAAAAAAAAAATCTGCAGAAATGAAGATCCAAACTCTGGAAATACCATGAGTCTGGCAAGGATGAGGGTGCAGTCACTTTGGCAAGCACCCACCTTTGGAATTCACCTTTAGTCTTCCCTCTTCAGACTCCTTGTTTTAAAATGCAAGCGATCCCAGGCAGCGTAACATATACAAAAAATGACTTGGGAATCAGAAACATGTGAATTGGAAGCCCTCATCCCCTATTTGACACTATTAGGCAAGTCGTTTGGGGCTCAGTTTACTCATCTGCTAAATGGATGTAGTCATGGACTTGTGAGATCTCAGTGGGTTGATATTCACATCAAAGGTTAGTCTAGAGAATGTGCTGATTGTCAACAGCATTGTCTTCTGCTTCGTACGTGCTTTCCTTCACTTACAGGGTAGAAGTGGGTCATGGGGGACAGAAAGGCTAGAGTGGGGGATAGGGTGAGGCTGGGGGAGGGGCACACTGGAAGGTTGGGCCTGCTGTTGAGCTGTGGGTAAGGGGAGGGGGCTTTTGTCTCCACTTGGCTCAGCAAGCCCCACTCCCAGGAGCATCCTTTCCTCCTTGTCTGGGGTCCCCCAGGGCTGGGATTGAGAACTTGAGCTTGTCCAGAGCCAGCCAGCAACAGCTGAGGAACTTCTTCCTTTCCTGCCTTTTCTCTCCAAGACAGGGTTCACATCCTGGAGAACCAGAGGAACCGGAAATGAGGAGCAATGAAAGGAGGGTCCAGAGGTCAAGGACTCCGCCTTGCAGGCTGTGAACCACACTGTGTAAGCTCAAGTTGAACCACAGAGAGAGGAAATCAGTAACCTCATCTTGTTTGATAGTAGTCTCTGAACCCCAGTGAAATATCACCTCCAATTTATCCAAACTAAAACAATCTCCATCAAATGGCTCCTCTGTCTGTATTTTTTTAAATACTAACAAGTTTTGAGTGTAACTTTTCCCAGGTCTCCATGATCCAGGGCATGAGCAACAACCTTGATAAAAATACCTTTGATGTTGTGTTTTCCCACCAAATAAGGCTGGTGTCCCTCCAACAAGCTCAATACCTTGTGGGTTCCAAGTGACTGCCATCATGTTTTCTTGTGTGGACACTGCTGGTCTCTGCCATGCTACCCCGAGGGCAGGTGCAGTACCTACATCCTGCCTGTTTCCTGCTTTGACTGCAAGATGCCAATCATTGCTATCGTTGCTGGGCCCGGGAGGGTTGGAGAGACCTCTATTGCCACTGAAATAACTCTCAAGAAGAAGCTGGTTTTTTTCATTCCTAGAATTGAGGCCCTTTCCGCTACCCCAGTGCTTCATTCAGAAACATCTCTCCAACACTTAGCCCTGAACCATGGTAGGACCTGGCTGTGTCATCTGTCACTACAGGTAGTAGGGGAGGGGGGGTTATTTGTCATCTCCAAGACTCATAATCCCAGGAAGGGCTTGGCCCTTCAGATTCAGTCCTTAACAATCTCTCTTAGGGTGTGTGAAAGCTGAGGTTACCAAGACGAAATCGCTCTTGTCGGCCCAGACAAAACTAGAGCTGGGAAGTAATGAAGGGGGCGGGGCTCAGGCCTTCCTCTCTGAGGCAAGCACCTTCTCCAGGACTTGGTGAATTCCCTCCTATTCTACAGAAACCCCCTGCCCTGCACGTCTCACACATGTGCACTGATTCCTGTAACAGAGCTTTGCTTTAAACTGCAACAATTCACACAAGATGCCCAAGGTGCTCTTGCAGAACATCACCACTGACAAGGGGACGCCGACTCCCGCCTGGGGTCTCCAAGAGCACCAAAGTCCATAGCTGAGTAGCTTATGTGACTTCAAGCACCTCCCTTTGCCTCCACCTCTTTGACCAAGCTCACGTTCACTATGGTTTCCATATTGCCATTGCAGCGCTCTGCTGTTCACAAATCCCCATCTTCGTTCTTGGAAGAATGTCTCCTTGATTCATATTCAGGTTGACACAGGGCTGCTGAGGTGGGCAGTTGGGTATCTTAGATTCCCTATGTTTCTTTCCCACTACAAATGCATCCTGGACTTTTTGCTAAAGGTGCACTACAGTTCTTGGAGGCCCCAGCTTGGAGTGATGTCTACATTCCCTTGGGCTCCTATGATCTTTCCTGGGACGATGTGGGACCCAAGGTCCTTCAGATTCAGAGAGCATTTCCTTGATGACCTTCCTATGATTTAGCTCAGAATAGCAGGTGACCAATAGGATGTGGCCTGTGAGATCAGGTTTGGGACTAGGTGATGGTCCAGGAGAGGAGAGGAGAGGAAGGGACGCGCCTTGGTCCTCTTTCCCATCGCTGCCTCCTTGATGAACATCGCCCTGGCTGGGGATGGAAACTTGCGTCTGGCTTCTTGTTTTCTTGTGGTAATTCCACCACTTCTGGTGCCAGGTGCTTGGCAAAGATGGTTGACTCAAACTTCAGTGTTTTAGTGAGCTTCTTTGTTGCTGTGACTAAATGATGTGACCAGCACAATTGTAGAGGAGAAAAGGTTATTTGAGGGCTCACGGTTTCAGAGGTCTTAGTCCATAGAAGGCCAGCTCCATTCCTCGGGGCTCCAGCTCCATTCCTCGGGGCTCGAGGTGAGGCTGAGCATCATGGCAGAAGAGCGTGGCAGAGGGAAGCAGCTCACATCATGATGATCAAGAAGCAGAGAGAGACTCCACTCTCTAGATACAAAATATATACCCCATAGCCACACCCCAATTCCCACCTCCTCCAGCCACACCCACCACTTCAATTAATCCCATCAGGGATTAATTCGCTGATTGGGTTCAGACACTTAGCACCCAATCATTTCTCTTTTGAACCTTCTTGCACTGTCTCACTTGTGAGCTTTTGGGGGACACCTCACATCCAAACCATAACACTCAGACATGGTGACAGGAAGAAAAAGAAGCCCATGATTCTGGGCAAGGAAAATGGATCCAACAAGGGAAGGCGAGAAGAAAGGTGCTCTGTGGCAGCTCTTTGCTTGGGAGGGCGGGATGCAGACTCGTGTGAGGAGCAGGGCTCACGCCAGCCACTTATTAGCCTCCCCCTGCATAGGTTGGGTAACTGGACCTCAAAGAGGTTAGAGAAGGTCTCAAGGTCCCAGAGCAAATGCACGGAGCTAGGATCCAGACTCGGGTCTGCAGATCGATTTGATTTTCCTGCACTGTCTCTTTCCACCAGACCCTGCTCCTCCAGCCTGGGGGAACATGCACCTGGGAGCAGGAACACAGCTCTGGTGTGTTCTGTAGGGTGAGTCTGGGGTCCCTCGGTGCCTCATACCTCCTTACTGTTGATGTGGCTTCCAATCAAATATTGCAATAATCTTTTGAGGTGACAGGATTGGCACCAGTCTGCTGACGTCTGGAAGGACCCAGAGCTCTGTGGCCACAGGCTCTGGGCTCAGCTTGCATCTGCTGTAGAGCACAGATGGCCCAAATCGGATGCCCTTGGCAGGCCAGGGCATGAGCAAAATGGCAACCAGGCCTGGGAGTTTTCCGAGAGAGAGAGAGAGAGAGAGGAGAGAGAGAGAGAGAGAGAGAGAGAGATAGAGAGCGAGAGAGAGAGCTGTGAGTTATGTCTCTTTGGTCAGGCCAATCTGTGCAGCAAGCCCTTGGGGAGCAGCTAACCCGGTCTGACAAGTGACCTTGAGAGAATTACAGCAGTGATCTTTTCAGCTGGTTGGAGCCAGTCTTGGCCAATCTCTCCAGAGTGTTAGGTGCAAACATGAGACCACCACTCCACGTTGCACATGCTTGTGTTTGCCTGGGCCCGAGGTTGTTATAGCGTGTTGATCGTGTGGCTCGTACAAACAACATCTCTCTCCTCCCTAGTGGGAGCCAGTCTTGGGGCCGCTCCACTCCTCCTTGGCTGTGCAGTGGAGCATTGCGGACAAGGATCTTGTTCCAAGCCCATTGAGCAAGTGCCTGCATTTAGTGACCTTCTGCACCAACAATTCTGTCCTTCGGGGATTGAAATTGATTTTCTTCCTTTCCGTGTATGAGCACAACCCAGGTGCACAGCTCTGATACCAACACATCTCAGGTGTCTATTTAAAGGTGAACAGCAAGACTCTTGAAAAGATAAATGAGAAAAGTTGTTTCAAGACGGCCCTTGATAGCCTCTGTGAATAAATAAGATGTGTGCTTGAATTTCCAGAATGGTTTTTAATTTCTCCATGTCGTTGTGTGTGTGTGTGTGTGTGTGTGTGTGTGTGTGCTGGGGTGGAGGGTCTGAACCTGGGTGAACTTGAGTAAAATGGTCCAAGTTCATCACCAGGAGGTTGGGCTGAGTGAGGCAAGCCCTCATCCCCTGGCACAAGATTTAAAGAGGTATCCTAAGAGTCAGTACTCAAGGAAAAAAACGTTTAAATGTCATATTTAAAAAAAAAAATTAAAATGGATGCCAAAAAATTCACAAAAAGCAAAATACCAAAATTTTAAATTAAAAAAAAAGCCCATATTACTGATTTTTCCTTTTGCTTCTGGTTCTGGTCTGACTCAGCAAGACACTTATTCTTTATATAAAATGTTCATCATGTTTTTTTTTTGCATTCATTTTGGTTTTTAAGATATTGCATGAAGATATTGATCTTGAAGACTGAGTTTCTGGAGATTTCTTATGTTTTGTCCCTGCAGGTGAATCACTTTCCTCTACACCTACCCCTCTCTAGGTACTGCAAAACCTCCTGGTGATGAACTTGGACCATTTTACTCAAGTTCACCCAGGTTCAGACCCTCCACCCCAGCACACACACACACACACACACACACAGGAGTTGGGCCGGGTGTGGTGGCGCACGCCTGTAATCCAAGCGACTTGGGAGACTGAGTCAGGAGGATCGCGAGTTCAAAGTCAGCCTCAGCAACTTAGTGAGGCCCTAAGCAACTCAGTGAGACCCTGTCTCTAAATAAAATACAAAATAGGGCTGGGGATGTGGCTCAGTGGCCGAGTGTCCCTGGTTCAATCCCTGGTTCCAAAAAACAAAACAAAAAAAAAATCAGGAGTCGGGCTGCTATTTTGATTGACTAAATATACTAACTGCATTTATTTCCAGTCTGCAAACTGAAAATGGGTTTTTAACTGTTCTAGTTTGTGACTTTGAAAGCCCAGAATGACATTCATGTTTTGTCATTAGCTTCATCAGAGTTACAGCCATGTTGAATGCTCTTGGTCCATTCTGTGTTACTATAACTAAATGTCTGAGACTGGGTCCTTGGTAATGAAAAGAGGTTTATTTAGCTCAGAGTTCTGGAGGACCAAGAACATGGTACTGGCATCAGCATCTGGTGAGAATGCATGGTGGATAGCATCACGCAGCAGGAGCACCTGTGGCAGAGGGGTCACATGGTGACAGGGGAAGCCAGAGAGTTGTGAAAGTCAAACTTACTTTATAACAGCTTGCTCTCGCGGTGACCGATCCAAGTCCCACAAGACCTAAGTGTGCTAGTCAACTGTTTCAGTGACAAAATGCCCAAGATTAACGACTTGGAGGAAAAAGTTATTCTGGCCTAGAGTTTCAGAGGTTCCAGTCCCTGGTTGGTTGGCCTGCAGCCTCTGGGCCTGAGCTAAGGGAGCACACCAGGCAGGGGGGATGGTGTGGTGGGACCAAGTTGGTCTCCTGGTGGTGGCTGGGCAGCAAAGACAGAGAGGAGGAGACCAGTGCCTCAAGGGCACGACCCCTCCTTCCTCCCATCAGGTCCACCACCTCCCAGTGGCACCCCAGGCTGGGGACCAAGCCTTTAGCAACTGGGCCTTTGGGGGACAGTTAAGATCCCAGTCACAACACTAACCCATTCCCACAGATGGGTTAACACTCATCCCTTCCAAGAGTGGTGTGCTCAGTGACACCATCATCCCCCTGGGGTCTTACCCTTCAAGGACCCACCGTTTCTCAATATCATCACTCGGGGGACCAAGCCTCCAGCACAGAACCTGTGGGGACACATCGTATCTGAACCATAGCCGTGCCATGTAACAGGGGTGAAGGAGAATCATTTGCTCGGGGACAGTGCCAGTTGTGTGTGTCCCATCCAAGGATCCTCCAGGCCAAGGGAGGGCACCACAGGGCTGTGGTAGATTCTCAAGTTCAGTTTTGACACCTGGTCCTTCTGGATGGACTTGCAGAGGAACCTGGGCCTCCCCTTCCACAAATTGTCATCGCTGGTGTGGTCCCCGGTGACAGGTGGCACAGGTATAATTGTAACAGCTGCCCTTTAAAGACGTGGCCCAGTGACTTCTGGTGCTTCCAGAAAAGTGAGCTATTTCATAATTGTAAAATTGACCTCCATTCCACAACTCCTCCACTCGCTAGAGGATTTCCTGGCAAATCCTTCTGACCCAAAATGAATGACAGTTCCTGGCAAGAGACAGGCAAGAGGTTGGGAAGCTCCCAGCAGCCACTCTGCTCAGCTTGCAACATGCCCGGATTCAATTGCCTGGGCCTTTCTGGGTCTGTCACCCAGCAAGGTGACAGGGGTGGCACTGGGAGCTTGGAGTCTGACCCTCTGGCATGGAGGTCAGTGAGACCCTCAGTCTGGTTTTTGGGTTTGACTTTTCCTCCATGTCCTTTCTCTTCTTGAACCTGCTCTTCCTCTTCCTATCGAGCTTCTTGCAGGAGGAGACCTCATGGCCATAGCCAAACAGATGTTCCCAGCTCTACCTCCTTCCCTATCTAGAGCTCCCTCTGCTGCCAGAGTGGCCCTTTTCCCATGCTGATATGACCTTGACCTCTACTTTTACAGAACCTCTGATGTTCTTCCTGCCTGGAAGCCCAGGCACAGAGCCCCATCTGAGCTCCAGCACTTCACGGTGCTCATGGCTCCCTGCAGTGCCAGCCTCTGGACATCTGCTGGCACCTGCCCTCCTGGCCTGCTCCAGCCTCCTGCCTGAGGGTACCTTCTGTGGGCTGGGTGGTGGACTCTACTCACTGTCCTCCTATCACCTGGGTGCCATGCCCCTGCCCTCCCTCCTGCCTGGGGGTCTCTATTTTGGAGCTGCACTGGTCCATTGCATCCCCCAGATAAAATCCCTGTGAGTCCTGGTGGCTGGGCACAGGGATCAGTCTCCTGGCAGGTGAAGGAGTGTGTGTGGGGGCCTCCTGCCTCTTTCATGACGTCTCATCAACCTTCTTGTGTTCAGTGTCCTGCCTCCCCCTTCAGTGACACTTGGAACCCCTAATCCATCCCTGAATCTTCTAGGGTGTTGGACAGCAGGTGAGCTTATTTATGGCGGGCACCCTTGCGGGGTGTGCTGAAGGTACCATGCATCTTCTCAGATCTGCAGACTCCCTTGGTCTGACTTCACTTTTCTCATCTGTAAAATGAGAGAAATTTTATTTTATTTTCCATTCCATTAAGAGAGTAGAATGAAGGAATGATCCCTTGGGTGACTTCTGTGCTGCACACTACCTTGCTGTGTGTCAAGGAATTTAGGTTTGGGGTTGCTAACCCTAAATAACGTAAGGAGAAACTTCGGTCAGTTTATTTGACACCAACAGAATTCAATGGAAGACACAGTAAACTCCCTCATACCAAGGAGGCTGCAGCAGAGGGACATTTTAAAAAGCAAGACCAGGTCATACAAGCTATTTTGGAAACGATCCTTGGAAAAACATGCCACAACAAGGGTGGCATCAGGGGAAGGCTGAGGAGCCTGTCCTGGGCAGACTCCCTTGCAGAGGTCTTTGTGTAAGTTGTGTGGCCTCTGTGCAGGGTCATGGTTCTGGCAAATTCTTTCATGACTAGATCTTTTTATCAAACATACATGCATGAGATCTCCTCCTTCATAACATCCGGGCTTTATTTATTACTATTTTTGGTTGGCACTTGACAACAGTGACTCCATTTTGATTCTGCCAGCTTTCACCGTGGAATAGTGAATAACGTTCTCTTTCTCCCCTACTTGACAAGAGTTGGAGGGGAATCAGGCATTGTTGGCACAAGGACAATCACCAAATTAATTAATGGTTGTTTTGAGGGTAAGGTAAAATGTTGATTGTATGAGAACCTCTTTTGTGTGATTTTCCAAGGTGATAGGCATTGTGATTGGGGGACTCATGACAATGCTGTGTCTTAGATAAGAGGTTTTGTGGCAAGAACACAACCAGGGACTCCTGCTGGAGCAGAGCTGAAGGACCTACGTAGAGCTGTGTGAGCCATGTCATCCTTTGGCTGAGGCAGGAACCTGTGTCCCTTCAGTGACTTGCAGGGTAATGGTATAAGGTTCAGGGACAGATGTTATTGAACCAATTAAATAGTTCAGAGCCCTTAAAAAGACCAAGTTTTCATTGTGCTTTCCAAGAGTGGGCTGTGATTTTTATTTAAGTACACGTGAACCACAGAAGTCTGAACCCCATTACTACTCAATGTATGGAACTGTTCTCTGGTTTTGGGAGATCACCCTGAATGGCTACTTGGGGAGCCATGTGCGGCCCCTGCTGGCAACAACCCGTCCCCAGGGGCGGCACTTTCCTGGCAAGCACGGATGGGATCTTAGAACTGCAACGATTTTGGAAAGGAAAACCAGCAGATGTGCCCCCTGCCTGACTCCACAGCCTGCCTTGGGACTCATTTGCACGTTCTGTGGGGCTCTGATACTCCAAGGCACAGTTGCTTTTGGTTAATTGTTATTACTGTGTGTGTAAGAAGAACTCTGGGTGCAAGTGCCAAGGCTTTCGCTTGGCCCCAAAATGGAAAATCTTTCAAACAGAAAATGAAGTTTAGTTTGGCATCCAAGTACATCATTAGCCTGAAAATGTACAGTTGGCCTCGCTAGAGGGTTTGAGGAAAGGAAGCAGAGCTATGCAGCCTGTGCATTCTGTCCACGAGGCCACCTCCTGTCCCACAGAGCCCAGAGCTGGCTGGATCTCTGCTTAGGACCTTGGGCTCCCGCCCCTTCTTACTCCTGCCCCCTTTGCCTGGCACCTGCCTTGGCTCTGTTCCCCATCACTGCCCTCCCCGTCTCCGTGACCTGGCCACCCTTCCTCCTCCTGCTCCCTCCACCATCTACACCAGGTTGTTAAAAATGGACCCAGCTGTGGTTTCTTCTTTCCTCTGAGTCCCTTCTGGACAACCTGTGTCCAGAGGACTTTGCCTCGTTTGGCATGTGGCTCCTACACAGGCAGCTAACCTATTTCCTCGGTGGCTGACTTCCTTCCCACGTGGAGAGAAACATACTTATCCTTGGACATTCCCAGAGGGTGTGGGAGCAAGTAGGTGTCACTGACGATGTGTGGGTTACTCAGATTTATGTGCAGCTTGTCAGAAAGCTACACCACCAGGCCACAGCCCCCGCACTCTCCTAAGGTAACCAAAGCCATCTGCATCTCTCTCAGGGTGTCCTTTGAGAAGGGGTCATCAACTCAAAGTAGAGTTAGTGCCAAAATGAAATAGAGATCCTCAGCCAGTCTCAAGCCGACTCTGATGGAGTGGGGAGGGCAGAGTGGGATGCTGAACTTTGCGGGGCGGGGGAGATGGGGCTGAAAACTTGAGGGATGGAACAGGAGGATTCCAAGGAGACAAAAGAGGCTATTCGGACCTTGATTCCTGGGCCTTCACGCTGGCACAGCTCATGGAGGAACTGAAAGGAGTGGACAGGGGCTGGACCTGTCTTTAGGGTCAGACGTGTGTCATCTGAACCCTGGCTGTGTTAGTCACTTTGGGATGTGACTCAGCCCCAGTGTCTTCTGTTGGTAACACCATGAACACCGAGCAATTTGTCCTCACAAGCACTCTCTGGCACCTGTAGGAGTCTGTTCAGAAGTGTGGATGGGGCATCACTGGAGGGTCGTGGAGATGAAGGTGGGAGTTCAGGGCTGCCTGGGCTCCTGAGACAACTGGGGCCTGGATGCTAGCCCTTTGCCAGCCATGACATGAAGGGGGCATCTCCCCATGGACCATAAGTACAGCATGGTGAACCATTTAAAGAGAAAACATCTTAGGAGGAACTCCAAAGCACAACCAGGCAGCCTATCCTAAGGGTCCAAGTGTGTTGTATTGACTGTACCTTTCCAAATGTGGCCCTGTGTAGGAGTGCCTGAGGATACAGAGCTCAGGCACTTTCTCTTCCCTTAATTGATCTGATCACGAGCCAATCATGAGCCTAGCACAAGCCTAGCACGAGCAAGCTCAGGAGCGTGGCACAGGGGGTGTTAACAGCTGTTGGCAATTATAATTAGTGAATGTTTGCTATATAAGCTTGCTTTTTCCACATTAAGGGGAGCCTGGTCTTTAGAACTCGAGCTCCCAGCGTGGTGTTAGCGCCGTTGCACTCATCCTCCTCACCCCCACAGGCCGCTCCTGTTCCACTTTCCAACAGCCCTGGAAGGAGGACACTATACCCAGATGTTGTCTTGACCAGGAAAGAATTTGCTACCACTCTTGGATCTGGACTTTGAAAGCTTTATGCATATAGGATGATTTTTTCCTTTTTTAAAAATTCTGCCACTCTCTTTTTTTTCTAGCAAGTTGTATATTGATGGTTCAGTTTGTTTAGAGATTATTTGGAGTTCTAGAGCTAGGCCCCTGGTTTATGTTGTAGTTGAGTTTCCTTTTAATAATTCAGCATTTTATATTCAGTCCCACTGAATTTCATCTTGTTGGTTTTGGTCTGTTATTCTGAATTGCCAAGATCTTTTGAGACAGAGATCTGTCTTCCAATATGACATGTTCTCCACAGTTTTTTGATATCTGCAAATTTGATATTCATGTTTGATATGCTTTTATGGACAAAAAATGTTAAAAGCATGAGGTAGAGGAGCATGATCTGTAGAATTCCATTACAAATCTCTTTTCAGCTTCATATGGATCCATTAATCCAATCTCTCTGGGTAATTTTAAGCAGCCAGCTATTGATCATCATACGCAATAGACCTGATACAGATCCTGCCCCTCCTTAGGGACTGAAGGTCACAGTGCTGCCTTCTGCTCCATCCCGTCTATACTGCCGTCGGTCTATGGGAACTCCTTTGCCTACTCTCCTACCTGGGTATTCTGGCTGTCTATCCTCTGGTCTTGTCCGTGACCCCTTCAGAAGTTACCTTGAATCCAATGCAAAAATCTTATTTCCTTTGGCCAGTGGTAAAAAAAAATCTAGGTCCATCAAATTCTCCAATTTTGCAATGTGAACTAGGATGATGAAGAGTTTTGCCATTTGCCATAGTTTCTGGAGTGAAAGAAGTCATGGGGCTGAGACACGCCAGAGTGTCCCTCTGTCCCCGGAGAAAGATGAGGAGGGGTTTTGCAGCTTCTTTTGATCTTGGATCACTGTGAGGAGCTGAGGAAAGCCATGGATTCTCTCCCCAGAGAATCATTTGCAAACAAATAAACATGCTTTTCAGTTCCAGACTTTCCAAATCCTAGCGAGAGGGGACGAAGCTGGTCGGTCCTGAGAGAACAAAGTGGATGTGCAGAAGACACATAAGGGGAGAGAGGAGACTCTGGACAGCCTGATTTCTTGAGACATCTTGGTCTCCTTCCAGAGCCTTCCAAAATCCCCCACTTTTTCTAGATAAATGAGGTGAGCCCCTTTTCCTGCAACTACAGGTGACCAAGTTAAGTAATCCAGGCAATATCTACCCAGCCATCTGTGCCATTGAGTCCTGGAGTCACACCTTCAGTTCCACACTCACTTTCCAAGGCTTCTCACTGTGCCACCATCCCAAGCATCATGCACATGGAGTCACACCTTCAGTTCCACACTCACTTTCCAGGGCTTCTCACTGTGCCACCATCCCAAGCATCATGCACATGCCTGTATCCTGAAGATGTCTGCGCCTTTTGCTCAGGGTGCTTCCCAAATGTCAGAATCCAAGCCCTGCCAAAATCTCCACTGGACGGGCCCACGCAGATAACAATGGGAACACATTCAAATCCAAACACGGTTTTCTTACGGCAGACAAAAGCAAGTCACATGGAATTGCTCTCCTCTAAATACGCTTGCTCAGTTTTTCTTTTCTTTTTCTTTTCTTTTTGGTCTGCAGGATCCATTCAAGAAGCTCGGGCAGGCCTGGGGCTGGAGCTCAGTGGCAGAGCACTTGCCTAGCATGTGTGAGGCACTGGGTTCCATCCTCAGCACCACATAAAAATGAGCAAATAAAATAAAGGCATGCTGTCCAACTACAACTACAGAGAGAGAGAAAGAGAGAGAGAGAGAGAGAGAGAGAGAGAGAGAGAGAGAGACTTTTTTTTTTTTTTTTTTTAAAAAGCAGCTTTAGGCAACACTGCTGACATCTTTCTCTCATCTAACTTCAATCAAATCTGTCGATACATCTGGCTGATTGTAGCCTTCCAGGGGTTCTCGCACCCATGCTTCTTTGTGCCCACCATGACCCTCCTTCTGCTTTCCTCATCCATCACCCAGATGAGGTTTGTTGTGAAATAAAACCCTAATCTGTCTCCTGTCTCCAGTCTTGACCACTCCACTCCATCCCTCCGTCCTCCAGAGGCAGCCACACGGTCACTCTGAGTTACAAATGGAAAATTCTCCTGCTTAAAACTCTTGGGTAATTCCACATAATCCCCAAGATAAAGTCCCTATGTCCTGTAAGTCACAGGGACCCTAAGCTCTGTCTCTTGTTTAGAGTCCCTCAGCCTCAGCTCCTGTCCCTCCCTGCCTGCCACTGTCTGCTCCAGCTAACTGACCTCTTACACTTCTGGCCCAGACCATCCCAGTTCCTGTCCCAAGACTCTGCAGGTGACACTCTTCTAGTTAGAAAAGAATTTTTGCAATTTGCTCCGTTTTTAGCTAAATTCCATTTGGAAGGGAGAGTCTGAAAAATGCATATATTTCAAAATTAGAGATGCTTCCATAAAGGAATGGGGAAGGCCTGTGCACCAAGCACCACGTGGCCGGTCATTGTCACACTGCATCCAGTGATGCCTAACATGACGAATTCATTGTGCCCCCTCCTCCATGGTCTCTTCAGGGCTCTTCTCTACCCCAGTGACATTTACCCTGCCACCTCTCCAGCTGTGCTCCCTACTCACCTGAGATAGGGATTTAGGATCGATCGAGGGAGAGAGAGAAAGAGAGAGAGAGAGAGAGGGAGAGACCTAGTCTTGATGGAAATGCCCATGAATCAAGAAGACGCAGAAAGCGCTCAGGAATAGTTGTCACTCCTGAGCCACATGTCCTTGGCCCACATGCTTGTGGGGGGAGGAGCCTGCACAAGGGCAGGAAGTCTGGCCTGAAATTGAATGACTCCGCACTGGCTCCACCTCTAGCTCAGCCCCAGCACCACCTGCGACAAGCATCAACAGCCCTCGCCAAGGGGCGGCCGATTCTCTGCAGATGGCCACCTCCTCCCTGCAGTGCGCCCTGCTTTGCCCCGAAGGCCTCTCTTTTGAGATGGCCCCTGTCCTCCCTTGATAGTGCACCTACTTCCTAAATAAACCTCTGCCGGTGCCTTTGTCTATGCTGAAATTCTTTTCTGACATGTGTACCAAGAAGCCTGCTGGTCCTGAGTCAAGTTCCCCCTTCTCTCAGGGAACTGCTCAGGTCTTCTCCCTGACAACCATCCCAGTCTCCTTTCTAAATAGAGGCTGGCACAGGTCTCCTTTGGACTGTCTGTCTAGTGTCCTTCAGCTTAACAGAAGTGACATTAGCAAAAACATCATTTTTCTAAGGGTGGGCCTTCTGTGGAAGGCAAGATGAATCTGAAACACTGTGTGCATCTTAACTAATAGTTGAATTTTAAAGAACACTTACATTTTAAGATAACTGTTTTTTTTTTTATTACAAAAGTATTCGCTGCTCGATGAGGAAATATTAGAAATCCCAAAAGAATTTGGAGAAAGCTGCAATCACCTCCCCATTGCTAACTGCCACAGCATGACATACTTACCCCCTTCTCCTTGGGCTGGATCCCCCACTTGAAATCAGGAAGACTCTCCCCCAGGACCACTTGGAAGGCTGAAATCAAGTCTAACTTGCAAAAAATTCTGAAAAAAGTCACATGTTTGCTTTTAATAAAAGCAAGCTGCTGCAATGTGGAAACCTCTAGGTAGTCACTCCTTTTTTTAAAAAAATGTTGAATTGTTAAATATTTGAACAGCTCATACATTAACGTGGTTAGGAATACTAGGAATACAGAAACTTAGTGTGTTTTTAAATATGTCTACAAATTCTTTGATGTTCCTACCATGGAAAGACAGAGTGTAAATCCCCTCCCCTTGAGTAGGGCCTTAGTGACCCAATTTCTTGGGTATCACTTGGCTTGAAAAAGATACAAATTCATTCTATTTGTCTTCCTGTTTATACATTGCTTCATACCTTATTCTTTCCCTTGCTTGTCAGTACATATCGGAGATCTTTCATTCTTTTTTACAGCTAAATAGGATTTCCTCATCTGGGTCCTTTTTTAATGGACATTTAGGTAGCTTCTAATCATTCCCTCATACACGTTGCAACAAATAACCTTGTACATACATCATTTTGCATATGTACTGGTATAACCATAGAATAACTGCTGTGAAATGGAATTGTGGGGTCAAAGTGCAGGCCCATTTGTAATTTTAATAGATATTGCCATATTGACCTTCCTAACCCTCCAATTTATTTCCCCTCTGGTGATAAATGAGTCCTCTTTACTCCAAGCCTCACTCACTGAGTATGTTATCAGGTTTTTGGGTCTTTGCCAATCTGAGAAGCCAAAAAAAAATAAAAAATAAAAAAAATAAATAAAATAAAATAAATTAAAAAATAAATAAATAAATAATCTTGGTGCAGTTTTAACTTGTATTTCTTAATAAGTGATGTTGAACATTTTGCATATTTAAAGAGTCTTTTTATATTTGCTTTAGTATGAACTGTTTACATCCTTTGCTCACTTAAAAATGGATTGATGGTCTTTTAAAAATTAGTCTGGAGGAGAGCATATATGCTGGATAAACTAGGCCTTTGTGACAGAAGAAACACTTTTTTTTTCTGATTCGTCATTTGTCTTTTTGACTTTGCTCATGCTATTCATTACACAGGAATTTCCTTTTAATTTTTTTCCATTGCATAATTTTATCAGTTTTTTTCTTGTATAGCTTCTCAATTTAAGTCACAGTTGGAAAGTCTTTCCCATCCTTGAGCTGCTAAATAATTCTCCCATGCTTTCTTCTACTGCTTTGGTATGTTAGTTTTATGTTCAGAATCCACTCAGGTATAAGGTGTGAAGTATGGATCCAAATTTTTTTTTTTAACATGACTTCTGTGTTGATGTGACAGAACTGAATAATCCACTCTCTCCTCACCCATTAGAAATGCCATCTGTGTGCTGCATTACATTCCCAGATGTCTTTCCATTTATTTCTAGAATTTATTTTGTTCCATTGAATCGCCCATCTCTTCTGAGGCAGTCCCATACTTTTTAGTTGTTGAGGTTTCAGGGTATGTTTTAATATCCAGCACATATTTACCTATTCATTGCTCTTCTTATCCATATTTTTCCAGATAAATCTTGTTTACAGGTTCATAGGAAAATCTGAATCGACGGGTCTGCAGTTTCAAAAGTGCGTGTCCATCCGTATGTGCTTGGGCCATTTTTCTGTTTGGGCTCTTGTCTCTTCTCTCTTTCACACTCTTTCCTAAGTGGTTCTTACTTGTGGTCAAAGGCAAATGTAAGGTCACAACTTCCATTATTCCCCGAAGCTGAAATAAGATAAGGCAAGGTGAGTCAGGGAAGATAGGCCTTTGGTATGCACGGTCTTCAGCAAAGTCTGGAGAGTCTAAATCCATCACAGCAGTGGGCCCATGTTAGGGGGGCATCACTAACATGCCCCACCTGTGTGCTCTCCAGGCACTTTCCTCTTCCATTCTCATTTATGCGCCAGCTATTTTGAACCCTCTATGTGCCAGCACTGTCTTAGATAATGGTGTTGTCATAGCGCACAATACAGATTTTTAAAAAGGGGACAAAAACCTCTTCCATTGTCCAACCTACTCTTTAGGAAGGCGATGGAGTTTTCTATAATGTGTTTACATTTAAATACATTGCTATAATGTATTTACATGCATATGTACCTTTATATACAAGCTTGTAGATGCTTGTATTTACATGCATAGGTACACATATATAAGCATATAGATGCTTGTATATATGTGTGTATGTATTTTGCATATATTTTAAAAAATAAGCCAGGTGTGGTGGTGCACACCTATAATCCTAGTGGCTTGGGAGGCTGAGGCAGGAGGATCGTAAGTTCAAAGCCAGCCTTAGCAACTTAACAGGGCCCTAGGTAACTGAGTGAGACCCTGTCTCAAAATGAAAAATAAAAAGGGCTGGGGATTTGGCTCAGAGATTAAGAGCCTCTGGGTTCAATCCCTGGTACCAATAAACAAACAAACAAATAAAAATTAAGCTGTACTCTTCCATTACAAACCAAGTTGCTCTAGACCAACCTTGCAAACAGACACCTGTTTTCTTGGAGGCTCTGCTTTCTTTCTCTCTCTTTGGACAGCAGCACTCTGGCTTTACTTTGGGGGACAACCTAGCCACCTCTGGCAGCAAGGGAATCCTGTGTGAGCACTTCAAATCTGTGCCCTTTCTGCCTGGAAAAGGGTTAGATCCTGCTAAAGCAGGAGAGCCTGTCTGGTAGAAGGTAGACTATACTTCCTAGTGACTCCTTCTGTCACAGTTCAAGGGTGAGAATTTCTCGGGAATGAAAACAACAAGAAAACAAGATCAGGAGACTTGTTTTACTGACATCAGTTGAACTCCTTGATCCACCCATGCTTAGAACTAGCTCTATTTCTAGACTTTTTAGTTCCATGAGCCACCCATCCTTGGTTGAACCCATGAGATCACATTTAGTTCCTATTTTAGAACTTTGGAATCCATTTCATTTGGTGCATTACTCAGACTCTGGGATTTACATATGAAATTGTGAGGCTGACTGCATACAGACTGGGTACCCATCCCACCTGGTTAGTTCATGCCGTAGCATGGCCACTGGCCCTGCCTCTTGGGCTGAACCAAGTCTGGGTGAGAACCGGCTGGAAGGATGCTCCCAAGAATGGATGTGCCAAGGGCTGAGTTGAGCAAAATGGTTGTTACAGAGCTACCATTGAGGATGAGACCAAAGAGGCTGTCCCAAGGAAGAATGGCAAGTTGGGAGAGACCCTGGAGTGAGGGAGGCCATAGGTATCTGGGAAGTAATGAAACATTTTGGCAGACAACTTACAAGTTTTTGCCATGACTGGATGAACTGTCTAGAGTCCAGAAAGAAAATAAGGGGTTTGGGAACAAAGAATCCAGGTGACTGATCTATGCAGGGTCTCTGAAGTCCAAAAGCATTGTCACTGTGCAATGGCAGGCTGGATATGGGGTGAGCTGAGCGGCTGGAGAAGCACAGGTTTAACTTACCTCTGTCAACACAGAGGCTTCAACCTCGATGCACAAGACTCTGCAGAGAAGAGCCGTTGGGTGAACTTCCATGTGGTTCCCTGTTTTCCTGAGCTCATCTGGAATGCTAATGCCAGAAGCAGAATGTCAGCCAAAGGCAGCAGGTGAAAGAGCTCCTGGGCAGTCAGAGTGGACAGAACCCTGCTCTTCATCACAGGGAAACAACATTAGCCTCTAGGTAGAAAAGACTTTGGTGGTCACTAGAACTGTCTTTCCACCTACTTTCTCAGGCCCAGCCACAGTCTTTTCAGGCAAGAAGCCAGCCCAGGGTTTCACCTCTCTTCTTGTATATAAAACAAACTTATCTTCACCTCTTCAAATGTTTTCCACACACTTTTCCCCCTTCTACCTTCCACACCTGCTCAAAGCCCCTGCTTGCTCTTTATGGAATCTTTCCGATTGACCCAACTATTGCTTCTGATGGCTCAGCTGCCCAATGCAGCCTCCAGGGGCAACCTGTGTTGCTCAGCTCCTTGGAGAAGTTCCTGGGTGAAGCCAGCTCTTGGCCTTCTCTACACCAGGAGAGCTCCAGCTCTGGGGACATTTTCCTCATGCCACCAACTCTCTTGACTTGCTTTGTAACCACAGGCAGCAGCAGAACGAGATGACCTGGGCCACACCTTGTACCCTTCAAGGCTGGCTTCTGATGCTCTCTGCATGTGGTCATCTGTGGAAATTGAACATGCCCTTGGCATTGCCACTCGGTGACTCAAAGCAATGCCTTGGTCCTCCAAAATACTTTGTGACTTTTGTGACCAAATGCAGATAAAATGTCTCATTCCAGCATCATGAGGAAGAATGAGAGACGGTCTCCCGAGAAATGGATTTGTTAGAAATCAGAGCCAGTGAAAACACGTGAAGCGTAGACTCAGAATGGAGAAAGCAGATGATTTGGGGTGGTTGTCTTGGAACCACAGAATCTGCTGCTGTTTCTTAACATCTGAAAGAATATCTTGAGAGAAAAATAAAAATCGCCACATTAGGGGGAAATTCTATGCGCAGAGCAGTTTTAAAATATGCATCCGTTCGTGCACACAAGTACGAAGCCTCTCGGGTTCTTCCTACGATCGCTTTCTATTTCCCTCTAACTCAACAGCTGTAAATGGCTTTGGTAAATCACGCTAGTACATTTCCATTAACATTAGCAAAATTTATGTCAACTGCACTGACAACAACTGTCAGCCTTGAAAGACCCTAATCTTCTTTTGCGCAGGGAACACACATCTGTGTCACACCTACGGATTCTCATACATCACAGTACCATTTGTCTATCTCTTTTCCATTTTGTTCTCCTCTGGACTCCGAAGGCTCCTTGCCCATCAATCAGCTTCAGTGTCAGTGAGGTGTATTTTGACTCAGTGCAGCTCCCCCATTATTCCCTCCTCTGGCACAGCTGGCTGCTTATACCAGTGAATGAGGTTTTTCTTGCAGAGCAGCTACATTTGTGTGCTGCAAAGATGGATGATGAATTGGTTTTGAAACTGCACCACACTGCATAACTCCAGGGTAATGTCCATTATTCCGTAAACAGAATCTTTCTTCTATAGAAACATATACTGAGGCTTATGATTCCCACCCATCAGGAATCATTACCCCAAGTTTGTCATTTTTTATGGGTCATGTGACACGGATAGTCCTCATGCTTGCAGTCTGTTTTACAGACCAACTCAGCCACCTCCTGTTTGACCCAGCTAAGCGCTGAGCTGGCGCTTATCACGCTATTTGTGGTCAAGAATTAGTGATTCTCATTGCTGTTGAATCATGGGTGGATATGTTTGTAAAATACAAAACCAGGGAGCTATGGCAATGCCAAAGAGCATGTAAAAGTTTCTGAGCACTGTTCTCGCATCTCTCCCCCTTCATAAGTGTGATGCTGAGAAGTCATAAGGCAGCCTGGGCTGAGGAGCCCAGGGACCTGTGCCTAGTGTTGGTCACATGACTCTGAGGCTCATCTGGCAAAAGCTACCATGTGATGCAAGGCGCTCTTTCCCTCTTCCTGGAGCAGAGGTTGGAGACCTACAGGGAAGGAAGCAATCTAAAATTGCTTCTTGAGATCAAGTGCAAAAGGTACACATCTGTGTTGGAATCCTGAGTCCCCACGATCAAGGAAGGATGATATATAGCATGTAGGGGGGAAAGAAAGCAGACTGGCCCTCAGGAGAGCAAGTGGATCCATTCAAGAGCTGCTCAAAATTGAGAATCACAACCAAGTATATAAAAGAGTTAGCAAAAGGGGGAACATTCACTTTAAAATTTAATTCATTCACCCATTGACCAATATTGGGATTCCTACTCTGCCTGTCTGGGTGCTGGACATGGAACAACCAGTGAAACAGATGGAGGCGCCATGGTCATGGAACTTGTGGGGAAAGCCTGAAGATGGCCACCAGAAGCTTGGGGAAAGGCGGGTGAAGGCATTAAAAGCCAGGCCTTTGTCCAGAGCCGCCTCCATGTGGCTACCCAGTAAAGTATGGAGGAACTTGCCCCATAAAAATGCAAAATACTGCTTGAAGAAGGAGATGAAGAAAGAGCTTAAAACTGAGTCTGTCAGTTACAAATCAATACTCATTAGGGAAAAAGAATTTAAGGAGATACGTGATAAACTTTAAAACCAAAGTAGAACTTTCTACACAAAAACAAAGAAATCAACTAGAGACCCAGAGGGGCCTTTTGATAACCATGCTACAAAAGATGGGTTGAGATCAAAGAGAAGTAGAAAAACTCTTGTTTGGGGTTCCATATTAGAGAAACTCACCATTCTAAAATTTCTGTTGAAATAAATTGGGTGGAAATATTAGAAAAAGTGGTTATAAGATCACAGGCTGTTCTAGAACTGAAAATCTGTGTATAAAAAAAAAAATCTTTAGTTCCCCAAGTTACCCGCCCCAGAGTTTACATGTGACTGAAGGAAAACATGATGTTTTGGCCATCACGTATAACATACAGGAGTAAATAGCCTCCAGGACTGACCAATTAGCAGATGAGTGACAGGTTATCAAAAAAACTCCCATCCAAAAGCTGGGGATATAGCTCAGTTGGTAGAGTGTCTGCCTCGCAAGCACAAGGCCCTGGGTTTGATCCCCAGCACCGCAATAACAAAAAGAAAAGAAAAAGACTCCCATCCAAAGGAAATTCTCCCAATGATGCCCAGAAACCACAGTGAGAGAGTCTCTCTTCTACAACTGACAAGCTAGTGGGGGAAATCATAAAGGGAACACTCCGGAAGTACCACTCCTTAGGGGGAAGGATTGCCTGACCTGTTTGTTGGAGGTCATTGGAGTACAAAGTTCCAACAACCCTTTTAAGGATCCAAGCACCCAATGAAGACTTAGCCTAGCCAATTTGTTTTTGAGATGGGGGTGTTGAATTTTTTGTGACAACAGGTATTAGAGGCAAACTAGAAGGTAAGTTCCAGGGGAAGGGACAGAGATTTTTATCTACCTTTTGCTCAAGGGTATATCTGTAGAACCTAGAACAGAGTCTTGCTCATACCAAGTGCTCATCAGTATTTGCTGAATGAATTCAATAGGCCCAGAGAGGGTCAAGACTCATGTATCAGTCAAGGGAGAGAAGTCAGCAGTGTCAGCAAGAACTGGCAGCTTGCTTAGGGGAGGCAGGTGGGTTAGGAGGCAATAGACTGGTACCATGAGTCAGCAGGCCAGACTCTCTGGGGGCAAGAGGGTGGACAGTCAGCAAGGATCTCAGGCCACTGGCCTTAGCATACAGTATCCTCAGCCTTACAGTACTGAGTCCTGTCTGTAGGTAGAGACAGGTTTGGGACTGAAGGGGTTGAACCTTCCTGGAGGAGATTGTAAATTTGCAGATGAGAGTTGTCTCTGTAGAGGACAGGGCTGAAAATGTTGCTTAGTCTCATATACATGGATCCCTTGAGGGGGCAGAACTGAAATACACAGTTTTAGGGGAAAAAAAATAGATGAAACTGGTTCATCATTATAATGCATTATTTAAGGAACTTAGGATACCAGTTGCATCTCAGGGAGGGCCATCAGACAACAACATTATTTTCTTCTGTTAAGCATCTGTGGATGGCACTCTAAGAGAAATAACACTAGTTTGAGTGGACTGAAATCACCTTGGTTCAAGGGACAGGTTCCTGACTAGATTTTGTGAAGGAGAAATAGTGCAAAATGAACAAAATGGCAGTAACAATGCCAAGTAAAAAACTGTAACCTACAATGTTAGTTTCCCAATACTATAACAAAATGCCCAAGATAATCAACTTCAAAAGAGGAAAGGTTTATTTGACTCATAGTTTCAGAGGTTATGGTCTTGATCAGATGGGCCCTGTTGCTTTGGGCCCATGGCAAGGCAGAACAGCATGTCAGGGAGTGTGTGGTAGAAAAATCTGCTCCTGTCATAGTGGCTGAGAAACAAAGAGAGAGAAGGTGTAGCTGGGGTCCTAATATCCCCTTCAAGGGCACCCCCCAATGAACCAGTTTTCTTCTACTAGGTCCGACCTCCTAAAGGTTCCATCACCTTCTGATACACCCTGGGCTGGGGACCAAGCCTTTAGCACATAAACCTTTGAGGGACACTTATCCAAACCATAGCACTTACCCTGTGCAGAGCCATGTCCAGGTCTATGGGAATTGAACAACGATCTATTGCCTGCACTCAAGCCTCTTTTACATTATTTCAGCTTTCATAAAAATCCTCAGAGTAGACATCATTATATTCCTTTCAGACACAAGTAAAATAGCTAAAAATTGATACAGCTGAGATTAAAATCCACACCTTTCATGCCAAAGCCTCTGCCCTTTCCATTTTACTCCACTGTTATTGCTAATCAAACTGTCGAACAAAAAAGGCAAAGGAAGTATCTGGAAAACAACATGAGAGAAGTGACTGATTACATACAAGAGATCTTCAGTAAGATTTATAGCAGACTTCTAATCTGGAACCAGAGGAGAAAGCACTGGGAAGTAGGATGCCACATTCAAAGTACTGAAAGACAGAAACTGTCAATCAAGAATTCTATACCCAGCAAAACTATCCTTCAAATAAGTGGGAAAAATTAAGTCATATCAAAATAAACAAAATCTGAGGGTTTGTTCTTGTCGGATATGCCCTACAAGAAATTTTAAAGAGAGACCTTAGGCTGATGAGAGGTCACCAGATCATTTCTTAAATCTGCCTGAAAGAATTAGGGTTACCCATAAATGTAATGGCACAAGAAATGATAAAGACAATATTAATGTAATTTTTGGTTGTAATTCTTCTTTTTCTTGTCTGATTTAAATGGCAAATCCATAAAGTCATATATATATATACATATATATATGTATATGACATATATATGTATATGTAGATACATATTGATGGGGACAGGCCTCTTTGCCTAAAGATGTAATCTATAGCATTGATGTCCCAAATGGGAGTACAGAGCTGTATAGGAGTGATATTTCACTATATACATGTTTGAAACACATAAACTACAAAGCTGATTTAAAAAGAAATGGGGAATCTGAATTGGCTTTTCAAAAATAAAACAGAAAAGAAAAGAATGAAAGAAAAACTCAGGACAAGCTTGCATCCCTGGTGAGTTTACTGAATATTTAAATATTTAACAACATTCCTTCTGAAATGATTCCCAAAACAGAGGAGGATAGAACATTTCCTTAATTATTCTATAAGAATGGTATTGCCACATTTCCAAGTCAGAACATCACAAAAAGCAAACTGCAGGACAATATCTCTTATGAATGTAGATGCAAGAATCCTCACCAAAATCCTAGCAAACCAACTCCAGAAGCATATTAAACAGATGATACACCTGTGGGGAATAATGCCAAGAGGGAATGGTCCCAGGAATGCAGGATTGCTACAACATACATCAATCAGTGGACCATACGATATTAACAGAATAAAGAGGAAAAATGTACTCAGAAAGTGTTTGACAAATTCCAACACTTTCATGGTAGAAAACACATAGAAAGTTAGGCATAGAAGGGAACTTCCTCAACCTGATAAACAGCATTGATGAAGAATGTAGACCAGACCTTGATGTTCATCGAGGTTGCCAAGACAATATTTAAGACTGAAAGTTTCTTCCTGAGGTCAGGAGCAAGACAAGGTTGTCTGCTTTTCCTATTCCTATCAAGCATCCAGTTTTTTTTTTTTTTTTTTTAAGAAATTGCTAAGTCAATACTAAAATTTTCATAGAAATGTCCAGGACCTACAATAACCAAAACTATCTTAGAAGGGAAAAAAGTCATGAGACTTATACTTCATGATTTGAAAACTTACTATGATGTTGAAGCACTGACGAAAGGGTGGACAAATAAATTAATGGAATAGAATCGAGAGTCCAGAAATAAACCCTCACTCATGGTCAATTGATTTTCAGGCAAGATGCCAAGACAATTCAATAGGAAAAGGAAAGACTTTTCAATCAGGGACGTTGGGATAACTGATTATCCATGTGCAAAAGAACAAATTTTGACCCTCATCTACTCCATATGCAAAAATAAAATCAAAATGGATCAAATACTTAAATAGAAGAGCTTAAACTATAAAGCTCTTTAAAGAAAATAAAGGTATAAATCTTGGTGAACTTGGATTAGGTAATGGTTTCTTAAACACAATATCAAAAGCAGAAGCAACTAAAGAAAAAAATAGGTAAATTTGACCTAGATAAATCGAAAATTAAAACTTCTGCATCAAAACCACTCATGAGAGTGAAGACAGTCCATGGAATAGGAAAATATATCTGATAAGGATTGAGAATTTAGAATATATATATATTTTAAAACACCCTGCAACTCAACAGCAAAAAGAAAAGTGGGCAAAGAATTTAAGTAGATATGCTTTCAAATATCATACGAATGAATGGCCTGTAGGCACATGAAAAGATGCTCATCATCAAGTGTCATTAGGGAAATGCAAATGGAAGCACGTGACACCACTTATGCCCACAGGATAGGCATAATAAAAAATAGAGAGATTGCAAGTATTGGTAAAGATGAGGAGAAATTTAAGCCCTAATATGCTGCTGGTGAAAAATGTAAAAAGGAACAGCTGCTGATGGAATCAGCGTGGTCGTTCCTTGAAAAGTTCAGCAGAGTCACTACATGATGCAGCATTTCCTCTTCTAGGTGTATGCCCCAGAGAATGGAAAATATAGGCCCATAAAAAAATTTGTACATGAGTATTCCTAACAGCATCATTCATAATAGCTCCAGAGTGGAACCAACCTCAATGTCCTTCAACTAATGACCGTACAAATGAGCTGTGGCCCAGCCGGGCAGTGGACTTCAGCCATGAGAAGGACAGATGGATAAATGTTATAGCACAGATGGACCTTGAAGACACACCTAAGAAGGCAGAACAAAAGGCCACACCCCACACGATTATTTTTATATGAAACATTGAGAGGAGGCAAATGTCTGTAGAGAGAAAAAAGATTCCTGGTTTCCAGGAGAGAAGGAGGGGGAGGGATTCAGAGAAAAGGGCTTCTTTTGGGGGTAATGAAAACATTCGGAAATTAGTAATAGTCATGTTTGTATGAGATTGCAAATATATGAAAAAAACGACTAAATTTTACACTTAAAAATAATGAAAGTAGTGAATTTCATGTTACTGGAATTTTATCTTAATAAAAATGTTCTTAAAGAAGTGCATGGCTCTGGTGGGTCATAGACACATTTGGATGTTGAAGTCTTCTAACTGCCCAGGAGAATGGATTGTCCCCCAAAGTCTCATGTGCTCAGAGGTGGGGCCTTTTGGAAGTGATTGGATGATGAGAGCTCTGATCTCATCAGTGGATCAATCCATTGACAGCTGAATGGACCACTGGAAGGTGAGACCCAGTTGGAGGAAGTGGGTCACTAGGGGTGTGCCTGCCCTGGAAGGGTTTATCTTCCTCTTTCTCTCTCTGCTTCCCAGCTGCCATGAGATGAACAGCTTTTCTCCACCACGCCCTTCTACCAAGATCTTGTCTCAGGTTCAGAGCAATGGAGCTGGCCGACCATGGACTGAGGCCCGTAAAACTCTGTGCCAAAAATCAACTTTTCCTCCTCAACATTGTTCTCATCAGGTATTTTGGTTGCAGAGACACAAAGCTGACCAACACAAGAGGCTAGACAGAGAATAAGTAACCAGCAATTGGTGCAGGCCAGATTTGGGTCAGGATCATGAACAGGCGTGGTGCCCAGGACCCACGGAACATTCTAGTGGTCCATGAAACGTTTAACTTCTAGTTTATCTTAAAATCAGAATTAAAAATGAATCAACACTAATACATCCAGTTTAGATTACATTTGTCTTTATACCCTTGAAGCCATAAACTACAATTTTAAGTATTTTTCAGTGGTGGAAGGCCGTGAAAGCAAAAATGCCTCAGGCCCACGGAAGTCATGATGTGGCTCTGGCAATAGAGTGAGGTCATTGAATCAAGAGATATTTAGAAGATGATGGATGGCTCTGGTGGCTGGTTATGGGGACCACACAGCTGGGTGGGTGGTTTTGTTGAATGCTGAGCTGGGAAGTGGTAGGACAAAATCTGGAGAAATAAGGACAAGTTCAAGTTCAGGTTTGGATGCCTTTAATCAGAGGTGTCCATGACAGTGGAGGATGCAAATGGCCAGTCTGTGCATAAACCTCAATGTGGTCAAATTAGCAGAGTCTCATTTCTCTGCTCCCTGCAACTGGGTCATGCAAAGTTCTGTATGCCACAGATTCTTCTTTGGGTATGGCATTCATTAGCCTGGAATTTTAGTTATCTGAAATTTATTACGGTAACCCGAGGTCTGGGGACTGTTTGGAGGGACCTAAAGATTCATCCTTCTTTTGGTGAAATGTGCAAACTCTAGTCGAACCGACTACATTTTCTGTAAGATGCAGAAAAATCATGTTGATTTAAAAACTAAAAGAAAGAAAAGAAAACCAAAACCAGTTATTCACCCAGCTCCTCTTTGCACATTTGGGCAGATAATGCTACGAATCCTGAAGCGTAAACAACAAATTATATCAAACAAGCCGTGCTCTGTGCAGCTCCATTGGAAAATGATGCTCAACAGATGCCAATTGCACCAAACGATCAGATCAGGAGGAAGTAAATGTCTTTTTGAAGCGTTCCAAAAGGATTTTACAACTGAAGCATTAAAAAAAACCAGGGAGATAATATGCATTTGATGGTGACCCTAGAAACATCTTAAATATCTTTTGACAACATCTTCAGTTCACGTTTCAAGGGAAAAAAAAAACAAACCAGCCCTTTGTTTCTTCAATTACATCTGATAATGTGGCACATTTTGCAAATTAGAAACCGATGTCTTTTGCTAAGTGCTTATATAAAAACAGATACAGCATCCAATTTAGCCTTTTTGGTAATAAACTACAACCTGACCCACCACATCAGACTGAAAGGGCTGCTGAACGAGAGCAGATGATCTGCCCCTGAGAAATGTCCGACTCATCGTTTTGATAATTCCTTTTTCCTGAAACATCAGCAGAAGCGTGTATTTTTGTAAAATTAACTCTATGCTAAGAACCTTTTACCTTTCAATTTCTTCCTGACAATTATTAATTTGGGCGGTCAACTGGAGTCACAGAATCTCTCTGCACAAAGATCTGGCCATCTCTTTTATTCCTTTTGACTCTGATGCTTGGGGTCACGGTCAGGCCAAAGCCAGTTAGGCGGAATGTAGGTCAGTTCACCAGGTGATCAATTTACCCATTCCTTTGGAGGCTCTGAAGTTTCCGAGCTGATGCCGGGGCAGGTGCTATTTTGAGCCAAGATGAAAGAAGAGGATCTTCAAAGAATGCGAGCGCACAATGTACCAGGCTTAGCAAGCACGTGGCAGAAAGGGCGGCAGCAAGGGGTTCCCAGCTTCAAGAGGAGCCTGCTGTTCTAGAAGCAGCCAGGAAACTGGGGGGCTACATCTGGCGGCACATTTCTTTTTAAAAAGATGGAGGAGAAAAATGTGGAGTGGAGGAAACTGAAAAGCGTTTGTTTTGTGGAGAGCACCCATCTGGGAGTCAAGTGCTGGGTGCTAGTCCCCCTCAGGTCACTAAACCACTGTGTACAGGTGGCAAGCATTTTGCCTCTCTGGGTCTCAGTTTCCTCATTTGTAAATAAGGGTGTCACTTGATCTTGTTGGGCCATGTTAGAGGTGTCTTAATACATTTTCTGTTGCTATGATAGACTACCTGAGACTGGATGATTTATAAAGGAAAGGAGTTTATTTAGCTCACAGTTCTGGAGGCTGGGAAGTCCAAGGGTGTGATCTGGCAGTCTGTCCAGTCTCACAGCATAGTGAAGGGCATCACCAGGGCACTCACAGCAAGCGTGTGTCACCAGTTCTACCACAGGGGTCCCAGCACGATGACCCCATCTAATCCTAATCACTTCCCAACGCCCCACTTTCAAGCACTGCCAGCATCAGGATTTGGGGATCAAATGTCCCACATGCGAAACTCAAGCGACACACGCAGACCACAGCAGCAGGCTTCCATGACAGGCTTGATGGGGACATTATACTGTTGATGAATCAACCCCTTTATTTTTAGGTCTTTATTTTATTATTTGCTAATGTTGGCTTCACGTGGTGCTGAGCGCCAGCCTCTTTCTGGAAACAGTAGATGCAGGCGACTGACCTGCTTGGGTGCCACCAACCCTCAGAGTCCTGTAATGCAAGTGGAAGGTCCCACACATGCAGCAGTCCCTGAGGGGCAGGACTGAACCATGATGGAGCTCAAAATCTCCCGTACACAGTTGTCCCAGCCCTTTGCAGCCTTGCAAGGCTAGGCAGCGTCTTCAGGACTCTTGGCTTTGGTTTTCTCATTTTTCAAATAAGGGTTAACAGAGTGCCTCCCTCTAGGATGCTAATGAGGAGAAAATGTAGTTGATGCATACGAAATGCTAAGCGAAGTCAGTGCCCAGCTCAGGAGAGTGGGGATGCATCCTCGTTATTAATTAAAATGAGTCTCAACGTAGGTCATTTCTGCCTGAGAGTGTTGCAGATGGTAATCAGGTCACCAAAAGAAGCTGTGAGTTCAAAATCATACCCAAGAGTGGTTGCCTTGTGGAGAAGTTGAATGTGATAACGAAGCTGAAACTACCTGGTGTTCGGCAAACCCTGGGCACCTGCCCTTCTGCCCTCGTGGTTTGGCAGCTTCCAGAATGTTTTCTGGAAAAGTTGCCCCCAATTTGTAGTAGAGGATTAAACAGACTTCTCAGAGTACTCTGGGGCCTGTAGGTTAAAAATGGAAAATCCAGGAGGGAAAGAATACTTTTCTTCCTCATCACTGAGAAGACGAAGTGCTGTCCCAGGGGCAGAGGAAGTAGGTGCCCTCCCTTTGTCCCTGATGAGGGCAACTGTTCTCATAGGCCCTGAGCACTGTGGCTACCTCCAGAGGCAAATGCTGCTCCTTCTCAGACCAAAGGAACCTTCGGGGTGTGAGGTTAGGAGGCACCCGAAGTCAGGGACATTCAAAGCCCCACAAGGGCAGATATTCAGCTCCTGCCCCTGACCTTGTATCACAGACTCACCTGGTCTTGCAGGGGTGAATGCTCATTTCCTCTTCAGTGGCCCCCAGGAATGCCCTGTCTATGCTCCTGTCCCTCCTTGCAGTGATGTCCCAAATGTTCTCACCTCTGGGTAGGGTGGGCCAGAGAGAGGTCAGCAGCAACTCTGGAGAGCAAGAGGGCTGCTTCTGCTTTCTGGAGGAGACTTGGCTTCTTCCTCTAGAACCTTCTGCAAGATGATGCATTCTATCTACTAGAAAGCTATGTAGCTCGGCTAAAGGTCATTCCTAGCGCCTCCCCTCTCTCTGCCTTTGAGTCTCATCATGTGCTCTCTGCCTCTCCAATGTGTAGACCATTGTGGTGACATCCGCCATGATGTTCACATAAGGTCCTTGAACTCTAGAACCATGAGCTAAATAAATCCCTTTTTTTATCATAAAGTATGCGGCCACAGGTGTTTCATTGTAGTAACAAAAAACAAACCGATACAGAAGCTTTTTCCTTTTTATCTCTGTGAGGCTAATGTGCTTGGTGGGGAAGAAGCAATTGCACCAGAGCACAGCATCCATCAAGCTGGGGAGGGGGGCTCTGGCTGTGCCCTGATCTCTTCTCCCTTTGCCACTGTCGAGGGGTTTACCCTTTCTTTTCCATAACTCCATAGAACCCACCAAGCTGAGTCGTCATAATTCTTACCTCATTTAGTCCACAAGATAATCTTGGCATAGGAAGAGAAACGAAGAGTCACTACTTGTCTATGATATCTCAGCCCTGCACCAGGTACATGCACCTGAAAATAAGAGTGACTGATATTTATCATTCCCATAAGCCAAGCACCGTTCTAAATACTTCACAAAAGTTTTTCACTTGCTCCTCATTGCATCCCAATAAAGAAGCAAAAAAATCATTATCTCCTTATTATCAATGAAAAAAATGGAGGCCCTTAGAGATGACTCAGCCAAAAGGCATCTGAGTTCATTTAAACACGGCCATCTGACAGCAAATGCATTCCTCTTGCTGTTATCATAACACGTCCCGTTTGGGGTTTCAAAGACCCCTCATGATAAACTGGGATGCAGGAATCATTATTCATGTTCTGCCAATGAAGATCTGAGTCTCCTGTGATCATCATCTTGGTCCAAGCAGGTCTTCATTTCTTCATTGGTTTGCTCTTTGTTCCTTCATAAGTGCCGTGAACTCATCATTCAATGTAAAACTAGAACCTTGACAATGACTTTGATTGTGTATCATCCTCAGGGCAGCCCCGCTCTCTTTCTCTATCCAAGGAAAGGATGTCCTTCATGCTGTGCTACCAATTTTGTTCCTTTAACATTTATATAATTTTATCTGACTTTTGTGAATTTCTAAAAAGTCTATTTTTAAATTGTAGGGTTTTAAAAAAACTTCATATCAGGAGGTACAAAGATGTATAAAAAGAAAAGAAAGAGAATAAAAGGCATTTTCCTGAAGGCATTAACTTAGAACCAAGATAGGTAAAGCCCAAAGAGAGCCTGGTTTCACGGCTGTATATTTATAGAATTATTTTCATTTAAAAATTGTTTTTCAAACATTTTAGGAGCCACGGTGGGAGACTTTTAAATAGATGAGAAGAAAGGGAACTCATGTCTCATTGAAATTTTTATTAATTGAGAATTACTGTTGAGACTTTGGAAGAGCTGATGTGGGATTTAAAATGGGGGAGCGTTTCAAAACGTTCCCATGAGGGCGGGCTCCATTGGAAAGTTTGAAAGGGCTTGAAAAGACACGTTAAAAATAATTCAAAAAGCAAAAAAAGAGGGAGAGAAGAGAGAGAAAGGGTAATTACCAGATATGGAGGGTTTTTTCCTATGGCCAGGGTGATAAAAACAGGCTTGTTATTAACCTGGCAGGTAGAGAGAAACCCATGGATGGTAATTGGGGAAATTAGCATGCAGGATGTAATTCTTCCCTTTCCACTATTCTTCAGAGGAAATAAATGCTTTATTGAAGCAGTTCCATGAGAATCTTTACAATTTCTTGGAAGAGTTGGTGATTCATGAGCCTTTTGTGACTGCAAAACAGTTATTTAAACCATTTCCTGAGGAAAGAAGTTTGGAGGGAGATTTTTTTAGAAAATAATGCCAGTTCAGCTATTAGTGTTGGAAATGGTGAAGGGTGGAGGGGCATTCACCAGCGCACCGTCCTTCCTGCGGCTCTGAAGGCCTTGGCGAACCAGAGAGCTGACGTCTACAGAACCAACTGGGAACCACCTCCCTCCCAGTTCAAGTCCATGATGGAAGGCCAAGAATGCTGCAGACCATGTAATAGTGTGCGTCAAGGGCTTACAGCAGGAAAAACCAAAAATGAACAAAGATAATAGAACAAAGAGAATGATGTCATGGTCTGGATATTAGGTGTCTCCCCACACTCCTGTGTTAATGCGAGAGGTGAAATGCTCAGATCATGAGAGATGTAACTGAATCAGTTCATCCCAGTTTAGTAGACGGGGTGGTAACTGTAGGCAGGGGGGCTGTGGCTGGAGGAGGTGGGTCACTGGGGTGCCCTTGGGAATCATATCTTGTCCCCCATCTCTTCCTGCTCTCTTTGCTTCCTGGATGCCTGGAGCTGAGCAGGGCATCTCCACCATGACCTTCTGCCATGATGTTCTGCCTCACCTCACCGTGGACCCAACCTCTGAAACCAAACCAAACCAAACCAAGAGTCAAAAGAAACTTTCCCTTCTCAAAGTTGTTCTTGGTGGGTATTTTGGTCACAGTGAGGAAAAGCCAACTAACACAGCCTCCTAAAGGATTTGTTTGAAAAGAGAGGAAGACTTGTGGTTGATAAATGCCTTAACACCTTGGTACTTCAGCACCCATCAGGACATGATCACAACTCAAATATGAGATCATCTTAGCATAGAACCGTGAACATGCAATATGTGTAGAGCAACTCAAAACAGTTCTGGGAAAGAGTACCCTCAGCGTGGCTAGTCGAGATGTATGGGCTTTCTTAGGTATGTTAAATAAGTAATTGTGATTTTGCAAGATCATTGAGTTAAGTCACTGAGTTTTCACTTTAGATACAGAACATGGATTATCATGAATATTTTATAATGCGGCCTGAATTATGGGCATTTGTAATTTTGCTTAGCTTTTAAAGAGCCCATTCCTAATTTCCTGTTATAAAGAAAACAACTACATGCCTGCTCAGCCTTTTTAAAAAAATTAGCTTTAAGTGCACATTGTCGTGCTCCTTTGCCTTAAGTGCTGGGGTGCAGACACTTTTGCTTTTTATACCAGTGTTCCTGCTCTCATTCCTACAGTGGCATAATATTCTCACGTGTGTGAGCGCACGTGTGTCATCGTGCCTACTTGTAGAGTGACAAATTGGGTGTCACTTTGAAACAGTCACAATGTATCATGGTATTAGTTTGCATTAAGTTGCAGTTAATTAAATAACCTCTGTCTTTTACGGCAAAAAATCTTGAGCTTTATTAAGTTAGAAAATTTACAACCAATAGCATAATCAATAAGACATTAACAAACATGTCACCCTTTACAAACCTTTCATATTGATTTTCACATTCTCACAAAGCCTGCCTGTAGCCTGAAATTTAAAAAAAAAAAAAATACCACCGGTAAAAGGGGGGCCACAACATCAGCCCAAAGTGCCACTGCACAGGGCAGTGGTGAACCTTCTGTAACTGCTGTCGGTTCCAATTCTCTGGAAGTCTCTGCCTTGGAAATGGCTTCGCTGTGATGGGGTAGGGCTAGGAGTTCACCCGTGAGATGGAACCAGGGCTGGATGTTACTCCAGCTTCATTCACGGGTGACTACACACTGAGGGAAGAACCGAAGCAATTCTGTTACTAACCCAAAGAACAACTTCATCTTTGGCCACAGTTGTTCGAATTTTTTTAGGAGGCTGTAATTATTTTCAATCTGAAATATCCAGATAACAGCGTTAGGACCCCGTGTGTGTGTGTGTGTGTGTGTGTGTGTGTGTGTGACCCATTTTACAAGTTGTGTGCAAGGGAACTGGGTTTCAAGAGACACTGGAAAGAAGAGATCCAGCAAGGGGCTTCTCCTGCATGGTCCCTCCATCAGCCACTGAGAGCTACCCGTGTCCCTGGTCACACACAGAAAAGTCTACATCTCTCTGCAAAGGGAATCTGTAGCCTGATGCAATTCAGAGACTGGGGGTCACCTAAGGAAGCTTGGAAGAGGGCTCTGTCTTGTGGCTCCCCTCGACCTACTACTAGAGGGTGTCACATGGAGGTGACTTTGATCCCACCCCAGGAGGGAGGAGCCAGTGGGTGGTCCCTGGTACACATAAGACACTCCTTAGTCCTGACTCTGTAAACGCCTCAGGGCAATTGACTTGCTCTGGCAAAGAGCAGAAACAACACCCAACACCCGTCCTGACAGTTTAGTTTTCCCCTTAGAGAAAACCCCCATTTGGTGGGGAAAGTCATGTATTTATGAACGTAATTTCCCTGATGAAACAGTGACTCCTAGAATTCCCAACTGTCACTCTCCCCAAGCTACCAACTCATTCATTCAAACATGCTGAGCTTCCTAACACCGGCTGGTGCTGAGCTCACAGCTTGCTGTGCCGCTTTATGTGAAGCCACACCCATCTGATGACCCAGAACAGTCACAGGGAAACACTGGCAGTCCAGCTTCTAAAAGTCAAGGTCAGGGGCTGGGGATATAACTCAGTTGATAGAGTGCCTGCCTCGCAAGCACACGGCCCTGGGTTCCATCCCCAAAAGTCAAGGTCAGGTGTTGTATCCTGCTGACAGCAATCTCCTTGGCCAAGTTGCTGGAAGGCTGCGGGTGGGACGGGAGGACCACACAGGGGGACAAGCTCACCTCTTTTTAGGGGTCGCTTTTGGAGGGTGCCCTTATCAAAGTCTCCCTGAGAGATAAAACATCCTGCGTGTGAAGTTGACAGTCTCTCCCGAGCTCTTCAGGAGCTAGTTATTTGCTAGATGATCTTATCTGGAGAAGCGGAAAATGGAACTGAATTTTGACAATTTAACCCAGGCTCTGGACTCAGTTTTCCTTCCTCTTCTATCTGGAGGAGATTCCTGTTAAGATTCACCAAAATGTCTCTTCCTGATTTCAGCGGTAAGCTCAGCAGAAAGGCTGGGCTTCTTGAAGATGAAGGTTCTTGAGATGGAGATCTTCAGCAATTCTCACAATCCACTTGGGTTGGAAATTGGAAAACAAGAAACTTCTGAGCCAGAGTCTTTAGAGAAAGCTTTGGAACAAAAGCTTCCCAGAGGCTGAGAAGGGAAGTGGGACATAGACAGCTTTTGGTGTGTGTTAAGTTGAATCACATATGTGACAGTGGGTTACATGAGTGGCCCTGACGTCCTAACCCCCCAGGACTGGTTGAGGGTCCTTTATCCAAAATGCTTGGGACCAGAAGTGCTTCAGACTTGAGATTTTTTTTTTCAAATTTGGAAATATTTTCACATCCACAGTGAGATAACTTGGGGATGGGATCCACATCTAAACACAAAATTCACTTATGCTTCATGTATGCCTTATGCCATAGCCTGAAGGTCATCTTATGCAGATTTTTGTGCACCTGTATTTTGACTGTGATGAGGTCAGGTGTGGAATTTTTACTTGTGGTACTCACGAAGTTTCAGATTTTGTAGCTTTTGAGCTTTTGGGTTTTTGGATTAAGGCTACTCAACCTGTACCTGTGAACGTTACATCATTTGGAAAAAAGATCTTTGCAGGTGCAACAAGATTAAGGATCTTGAGATAAGATTATTCTGGATTACTGAGGGAGGCCCTGAATCTAAATCCAGATGTCCTTATCAGAGACAGAACCTGGGGAGAGAAGGGAAGCTCTTGTGAAGAAGATAGAGGCAGAGGTTGGATTGAGGCAGCCACCGGCATTGGAGGGCTGGAGACACCAGAAACTGGAAAAGCAAGAAAGAGTCTAGCGAGAGCCTTCAGGGAACATGGCCCTATGGACACCTTGAATTTGAACCTCTGATTTCCAGAAGCACAAAGCACCCAGTTTGTGACATTCCATTTCGGCAGCCTTGGTGAAGTCGCATAAGCTTGCTCACGCAAATCTCAAGACAGCTGTAGAAGTTAGGCACTATGGTCATCAAAGCCTTCTTATAGAAAAGGAAACCAAGCACAAGGACAGGAAGAGACCTGGACAAAGTTTCCCAGCTTGAAAGAGGTGGCACTGGGATCAGAACTCAGGAATCTACTCTGCTGTCCATGTGCATAACCGGTACAGTGAGAGCCCCCAGACTGAGACCAAACACCTGTCCTCTTGGGCTCCAAAGTCATCCTACTTTGTTGAACACTTAGTGCATAAAACATGGACAACCCCCAAAATGCTGCAAGTGTCCCACCTTCCCAAGGGAACCGTGAGCCTCCATGTAATTGACGGCGTCCCACACTGTGCACCCATGTTAGGTCTTACTTGAAAACCGTGCTTTATCTTTTCTCGTGATTCCAAGATTTCTCAGTAAAATTGCAAAAGCAACACAGGATTTCCAAACCAACTGTTGATTTTGCCAACGAAGGCCACTGAAATGCCTGCCCAGCAGCCAACAAAATCTATTGTGCAAAAATCACCATCGTCGTATAAAAAGAAAGGAAGCATAATTACAAAAACGTAAGCTTATAACCTTAGAAAATAGTGCAGTGCTAGAAGTTAAATATACGTAACTTTGTGGAAGACTCCACACATTGCCCCTGGTTTTCTGATCCTGCCATGGATCTGCAGAAACATCCCTGGAGACCAATAATAGTCTATAGTCCTGTCTAATGCTTCTCAGACTTCAGTGAGCTCTCTGCTAAGATTTAGGCCTCTTAGAAAAATGCATATTTGATTCAATAGGTCTATGGTGGGTCTGAGACTTGACATTTCACACTGGGTCAGGGACCATCCTTTGATCCATGGATTGCCAGGTGCCAGACAATGGTCCCTCCGTGGACAACCAGGTGTTAGACAGTGGTCCATCCATGGACCTTCAGGTCTAGACAGTGGCCCATCTGCAGATTATTGAGAGTGAGACAGTGGCCCACCTTTTTGTAATCTGGTCTCTTCTTTAGGAACCTATTGTGAATATCAAGAACATTATTTACAAGATGACTTTTATTGTCTGCTTTTGCACTGAGTTAAATGGATGTATCTTGATGAAGCTATCCTACTGTTGATTATCTATGTTGTTTTTTTTCTTTTTCTTATCTTTATCTCTCTCTCATTATAAGTAGGAGAGATGAATATTGTTGTACGTACTATTTACGCACTTGTCTGATTAGCTCTTTAGGAAATACTCTAGAAAGAGAGCGGCAGGTTCAGAGGGAGAGCACATCTGACAAGTACATTTTAATGGCATTCCACATGTTTTCCTTTCATCCTAACCCAGCCCTGAAGTCAGAAACTGTTCTTCAAGCCTCAGTCTGCTGTTGCATCCTCTCAGAAGCTATTCCTGATGTCCCAGTCATGGGGAGCATCTTCCCCTTGACGCCCTGTGCCCTGGGCACCCCCACCCAGCACCTCCCATGCTGTGCTGTGGTTGCCTGGAGCTACCAGGGATCACGGAGCTCTGAGGCCAGCGTCTGAGTCTACTTGCTCAGAAATACACGTCAAATGCATTCATGGAAAAGAATTTGTGGTAGACTTCATAGTTGTGTTGCATGACTAAATAGTGTCTTAACACTATGTTAGAAATACAAAACGAAACACAACAAGCCCCTTAAAACAAACTGAAGCACTCAAGTGAATTTCTAATAATGCTGTAGTTCTTCATATCCACGGTGCAGGCTTAGGAAAAAGCAGACGAAAGGATCTGTCTGTAGAAGATAAAGGGTACAGGTTATGAGACCCTACCATCAAGTTTGGTTTATACCTTCTCTTTTTTTTCAGTACTGGGGATTGACCCCAGGGCCTTGTGCTTGTGAGGCAAACACTCTACCAATTGAGCTAGATCCCCAGCCCAATATACCTTCTCTTTTTAAAGTAAGCATTTTCCTCATTACCTATAGAAGATTTGGGAGGAGAATGGAATACTGTGATGTGCATGGTCTTACCTCCCTCTCGTATCCTAACGACTGCCTTCGAAGGAACTTCTCTCCAACACTGCAGGGAAGCAGGCAGCCTAGAGCAGACTGGCTATGGGGCTCTGCCTTATGGGGCTCTGCTCATTTTTTGTTGCTGTAACAACATAACTGAGATCAGGTAGTTTATAAAGAATAAAAGTTTATTTGTCTCTTGGTTCTGGAGGCTGCCAAGCCAAGAGCATGGTTGTGGCATCTGGTGAGGGCCTTCTGCTGCATCCTAACATGGTGGGTGGCATCACATGATAAGGCAGAGCAAGTGTGCCAGCTCAGCTATTAGTGGCAAGCAAGCCACTAAGGCCATCATTGGGGGTCCGCCCTCAGAACCTCACCTAAACCCACTTACCTCCCCAAAGGCCCCATCTCCAAACGCTGTTCGCATGTGAATTTGGGGTTTAAGTTTCCAACACATGAAATTTGGGAGGACACATTCAAAGGACAGCACACTCTTCAACGAGAGTTTGTGACAGGGAGAAATAACCTTTGGGATGTGGCCCTACCCAAAGTGACAAAATTATCCACAAAGACCCCCTGAGCTTCCTTGGGATCCAAGCGCTGTCGGTGGACGCCTCCATGGGAACAGCTGAGGCATGCCACGTGGGGAGGAGGCTGGGAGCAGAAGGGCAAAGGTGGAACTTGGAGCACAGGGGACTTCCACATGCTCGGTCTCTCATGCAAAGGAGGGCCCCCAAGTGACTCTGCTTCCACTGCAGTAGAAGGGGACAATTCTCCTACGTGGTGCATTGCCATAATGACTTTCACACTACGACACTGGACTGTCCAGATGAATGGAGTCTATTTGAATGTGATTGGGTTTATGTGGATTCAAGTTGTGGCTACACACTCCAGCACCCTAGTTTCCACTGCCCACGCTCAGGGCTGCAGTGTTGTACCAATCTTGGGGCCACCAACTGTGCTGTACTCTCTGGGTCTGTCCCCTGGACTAGAATGATGGAGTAGCCCTGCCATTGTGCATGGGACACGTTGGACCAAAATAAAAATTTGTTGCATGAATCCAGATACGACCTCTGGGTATTTCTGAACACGAACATCAGTTAACTATAAATTGACTGGCTCTGGCGTGCGAGATGAACCTCTTTGCTCTTCGTGCTTTAAGGAAACACAGCTAGAGGCTGCCAACAAGGCACATATTTAATCATCTTTGCACAAGTGTGTGTTGGGTACGTGCATAATGCGTATGCAAATACAGTTTGCTTAGAACATGCACCGCTCCCCCCTCCCTCCCACTCCATCCCTAAATATACAATTTCATGAACACCACACCTGCGACTGCTTATTGGAATGGGAAGGGGTCCAACTTATGTTCTCAAATTTATAACACTTGCCTGTGAATTTCTAAACCGTGGTTCCTGTAATAAACCATGGAGCCTGGCAGAAAGGTGCAAAATATTTATATCTGGGCCTAACAAAGTTGTCATTGGCTTCCACAACCTGAGTTCATTATCCCGTGTTTGTGGACGTTGCTCTTTTCTTTCTTCCCTCCCAGTTTGGCTTCTTACCTGTCTCTCCCCACCGATTCTCGTTAGGCTGAGGGAAGAAGCAGACACCATCAGTACTCCAGTAAGACATTGGCCAAGTCCACCATCCGTTAATATTTCCACGAAAATCCATTGGAAAAAATTAACAGAGGAAACAGACAGAGAAGATGCATATTTTATTTTCATCTCCCAGGGTCCATGAGTGTGGCTGAGCTTCAAGGCAGCCTGGGAGAGGCACGATTTCCCCGGCCATGAGGCATTTGTGAACGGTATTAAAATCCTGGTGAAAGACGATTCCAAAATAGACATCCCTCACACCCACGTCCCATTTCCCTTCTCTAAAGAATAGCACTCATTGACAAACGTTCGGCTCCTACCTGATCACCAGGAAAATCAGCTTGGCTTCGCATTTCTTCTTTCCATTTTCACACCTCTCAGAAAACTTTGGGTCCAGGGGAAAGGTCATAAACTCATTTCACTCCATTATTTTTAGAAGCTTTGCTGAGTTTACAATTTTGACAGTGTGATTTATTTATTTATTTATTTATTTATTTATTTATTTTGTCCTTGAGTCAATAGCCTTTATGGCTGAAGAGCAGAAAGTAGGGCCTGGGTGTAACTAAGAAGTAAAGCACCAGCCCAGCAGGTAAGAGGCCCTGGGTTCTGACCCCAGCACTGCAAAAACAAAAGAAAACACCAACAACAAAAATCAGAAAGCAAACTCCTCACTTTGACCAAAAAGTAAACTTTCAGGCAGTAGTGGAGGGAAAAATATTTGAGATAGTAAAAGGATACTTTGATTCAGTTAGTACAATGGCTTGGGTGATTCAAAGAGCCTCTACCAGAAAAAAATTTGGCCTTAAATTTCGTGGTGGGGTAAAGGCTACCCTCTGGGAAATGCAAATACTCTTTGTTTATTACCGTTTTGGAAAATGACGTGGAAAACACACTTCAAGTGCATCAAACATTGGAGCGGACAGGATTCCTTCTGGTGAAAGGCAGGTCAAAGCAAGGATGAAGCCTCTCATCAGGTCAGAGGACCTCGGGTCGTGGTTGATGATAGAAGCTAAATTAGCCAAAATGGGGAAAAAACTAATGACCCACTTGGGGATGAAAATAGCCCTTTAATGAAGGAAATGGAGTTAAGAAGTTATGATAGAATATTGGCTGATATGCCCTTTGGAAGTTATAAATTTGCAAAATTCCCTTATGTCATTTGTAGCTGGAGTCAAATTATGGCCAGACCTGGCCCTGGAGAGGTGGGGGCAGGCACACGTGCTGGGTCTGAAGACTCGCCTGAGGACCTGGATCCTGCTGCCCAGTGAGCAGCGGGTGTCGGAGGCCACATGCTGTCCTAGTCTGCTGGTTGCTTGCTCACAGTTGCTGCTGAGCCCGTTGAGTGGCGGCTGCGCTCTCTCCAGCTTTCAGACACCGGCTCTGGACAGGAGCCGTCCCCCGGCCAGGCTTTCAGATGAGGTTCACTTCCAAGTAAAACAGGAGCGTTCTCAGCCAACTCAGGAGACAACGGGTCTGGGTGGAGCTCCGGTTTTACTGATGGATGGAGATGAGGCGGGGAGTGCTACAGAGCTGGGAGGGGATTGAAGCTCTGACCTGGAGACCAGGCCAGGCCATTTCACGCAAGCAAGGAGCCAGGTGGGCGCCAGGGAGAGGAGCTGCCCTCTTGGGAAGTTGGCCTGCTGATCCTGCTCTGTCTTTACACCTCAACAGCAACCACTTAGTCCTCAGGAGTCATGGCCAAGTGGTCATGGTCCTTGGGGTGGTCCTTCTCTTTTTGTCCCTCCTATCTCCCCAGAGGGCACGACAGGCTCTCCTTCCTGGGCATTGTCTGGGCTTAGGCAGCCTCTGCTTCTCCACTGAGCTAAGAGAACCAGAGTCTGTTACCTAATTTTCCCAAAACTCCCTCTTTTTCTTCTGTCAAGTGGAATTGTAACACCTACCTCACAGAACCATTTTGAGGACTGAGCCACAGAGTTAGGAAAATATGCATCACAGTCTCACGACAAATCCTCATTATCTTTATAATTATAAATTAAGTGAATGACTGATGATAATAGAAAAGCATCTGTACTATGCATTAGGCTGGGCTCTTGAGTTTCAAGGTAGATACTGTTTTCATGGAATAGTTGGAAAATAGAGGTCTGAGGCTGTGGGCTGAGAAGAGGCCGTCCATCTTCCGTGGCTGTCAGGAATGGGGCCAGGGAGGGGACACGGGCGTCAGGCTTTCTCTTTGGCAGGATCCAGGCCTCGTGTCATCTCAGCCAGTCGGCGGCCCTTGCAGACCCGGGACTGTGCAGAGGGAGAATCCAAGGAGTGCCTGAAGCTGGCACTCACCGAAAATTTATGGAAGATTTTATTGCTTTTTCCAACTGAGAACTTTTCTTCAATCATTTATGGAAAACATAAAAGCCAGTGGGAATCAAATAGGATGAAACGGAGTCAGAACCACTCTTCCAGATGTTGAGCACAGCTGGTTTTCGCTTAAGCACTGGGAGCAAGAAGAGGGTGTTCGCTAGCTTTTGGGGTCAGAAACAGCTCCTTAAAATCTTCCCTATGTGATCATATCCCAAAGAGAACGTGAGAACAAATTTCAGACCCAAACATCTTTCTCCTCTCTCCTCTTCCTCTTCCTCCTTCTCGCCTCCTCCTTCTCTTCCTCTTCTTTTGCCTCCTCCTCCTCCTTCCATCATGGAATTGGTATGAAAAAATGGTAAGGATTCTATTTCGTAAAGGAAAATAAAAATGTCTCTGAGCTGGTGGATGTAACAATTCCAGAAACAAAACGGAATGTGCTCAGGCTTCCTTTCATGCCAAGATGGAACGGCTTTTTCCCATTACTGTGTTTCCTGCAGTCGCTGGGGTGTTTGCCCTGAGAACAAAGAGAAAAGTGGGAGCAATCCTGATGTTCACATTCATGACTCACGTGCAGGCTCAGGGCTTTTAAATAAGTTCATGGCCATCCTTTGAACTTATAATACCCTTCAACACAAGGGGCTTTGGCGGGGACTGAGAGGAGGAGCCGATGACCCTTCTTGCTTCATGGCTGGAATTCAGTGGAGAAGAGCCCTCTGCCCATTCCACACTGGCTGTCTCAGCAGAGCGTGGCTCTCTCACAGTCAGCAGGAGAACTTTCTTAGGCTGCTGGTGACCTATGTATAATGCAGAAGGGCCCACCTGGGGGGGTTAATATCAGATTGGTGTGTTGCAGGTTTGGTGATCTCATAAGCAGGTCCCAAAGCAAATCCACCATTCCTCCTCTGGGGCCCAAACACTTCACAGAAGAAGATACATAACTGATCAACAAATAAATGAGAAAATGTTCAATATCTCTAGTAATTAGAGAAATGCAAATCAAAACTACTCACTGATATCATCTCACTCCAGTCAGAATGGCAATGATCAAGAACACAAGCAACAATACATGTTGGTGAGGATGTGGGGGAATGGTATACTCATACATTGCTGGTGGGACTGCAGATTGGTGCAACCACTCTGGAAAACAGCATGGAGAGTCCTTAGAAAACTCAGAATGGAACCACCATTTGACCCAGCTATCCCACTCCTGTGTCTATACCCAAAAGACTAAAAATCTGCATACTATAGTAATGGAGTCACATCAATGTTTACAGCAACTCAATTCACAATGGCTAAGTTATGTAACCAACCTAGATGCCCTTCAATAGATTAATGGATCAAGAAACTGTGGTGTACATACACAATGGAGTATTACTTAACCTTAAAGGAGAATAAAATTGTGGCATTTGCAGGTAAATGGATGGAGTTGGAGAATATCATGCTAAGCGAAATAAGCCAATCCCCAAAGACCAAAGACCAAATTTTATTCTGATATGTAGATTCTGATCCATAACTGGGGTGGTGGTGGGGAATGAACAGAGGATGTTTCGATTGGGAGAGTGAGGGGAGGGAAGGGGGCAGGGTAGTGGGAAAGATGGTGGAATGAGATTGACATCGTTACCCTAGGTACTTGTATGATTGCATGAATGGTATGCTCTACATCATGTACAACCAGAGAAGTGAAAAGTTTTGCTCCATTCATGTACAATGAATCAAAATGCATTCTGCTATCATGTATAAATAATTAGAAAAAATAAAAAAGAACGTGAGCAAGAGAGAAAGAGTCTGAGGCCCCCTGCTATGAGCATGGTGGGGTGGTGGGGTTTGGTAGAAGGACACCATATTGGCTGATCCCAGGATCTCTGTCCCATGAAAGGGGGAGAGTCTGGGTTTGTACTCTGATTGTCATTGTGCCCAAGGGTCTAGAAGAAATTGCAGTGAGACAGGATGATTATTTAAAGGATGCAAGCATTTGCTTTTAAAGTAAGGAGGGAGGGAAGAGTGGAATTTGAAACGCCTGGAGTCTGCTCATGGGAGAGTTCAGGGAGTAATGCTGAGCAGAGAGGAAGGCGTCCAGTGGAGGTCCAAAGTGCATTAGAGTCTTCCTCTTGTGCTTTTGGGGGAGTTGTAATGAACCATCAAAAACAAGATGCTAAGAAGAAAAAGCAAGTGCAGGGGAGCCCGAGGAGGGCAGGTGTGGGGTCAGTTGATGGGCACAGTGCTTCTGGGTCTTGGGCATGTGTTAGAGTCGGAAGAGGCAGCAGGGTGGCCATTAAGTGTGTTTTCCCAGGACCTACTTGGGCTCCAGTGCAGTAGGTCTGGGACAGGGTTTGGGACTCTGCATGTTAAACATTCACCCATGTGATGGTGATGTGGGACATCTGTAGACCTCGCCTTGAGAAACACTAGAGAGAGAGGGACGGAGAACCAAGAATCCAGGAAAATTCCCAGGAAGCAGCCAGAATGAACGGAGGGGCATGTTGAAAGAGAGGCTGCTGAGGAGGTTGGTCATGTCCTTCGAGGCCAGGTTGCCGTGCACATCAATCCCGGAAGAGTCAAGGGTGCAGGAGGACAGAGTGGAAGTCATGGGAGGCAGGGCGCAAAATGTGTGAGAAATCTGCTCGCTCGGGGGAGGCCTGGCTCACCAGGGTGCAGAGCATTTAATGGTCTGCAAATGATTTAATGTCCCCAGGCAGGGTTCCCAGGGTGAGCGCTCTCCATTCCCACCAGAGGACCCTGCTGTCCAGTGGAACAGGCAGGGAGCCACCGCGCTGGGGTGCTCTGGCCTGAACATCGTTGGAAGTGACACTGTGGCAATTAATGCTTAAGAACTAACAGTAATTACTAATTATGATCCAAACAACAATTGAGGTTGTGCATAATTCTTCCTTTTGCCTGCAGAGCCAATTTCTCAAACATCTCATTAGTCTTATAATAGTCTTTTTTTGTATGTATTTTCCTTTTCTTCCAAAGTGAGTTATATGTTAAAAAACAAAAAAGTACTATAATGAGAAATCTATTTATTTTTAGCCAAGATGTGGCAATACTCAAGTTTTCCTTCTTGCTGTGGGCTTATTTCATTTTCTACACTTAAATATTCTGATCTATTATGATATTGTGCTGAGATTTGGTTTATTGAGGCATAAGCGTCTAAATCAAGGTACACATTGAGAGACTCAAACATCACGTTTAAGTGCTGGAAGAAATGATAAGTTAAAACTGAGTTCTTGATCTTCACCAGAGATTGAGTTTGGGAATACCATTAAAGTTAAAAACGTTCAATACCTTACCTCTGGGAGAAAAGGAGACCCTGAGACTCAATCGATTGTGTTTATGATTTTATCAGTCTAAATTTTTACGCATCGACCCCAAACCACCAGAATGAAGCTAGTTCCCTAAAAACAAGAGTGGTGGATATTAGAATAAATGCCCTTAAAATACCCCTGCTCATTATATCACATCTCTTCTGATGTCTCATTCAGCCTTTCCTAACACGGACCAGGGGACTTCAAGTCAGCCTGCAGTTCCCAACTGCTGTGCTTAAATTGCTTCTGGAAGCCCTGAGCCCTCTGAGCCCTCCTCTGCTGCTGCAGATTTAGCTCTGGGCTGGGGAGATTGTTGGGAGAAGTCATTTGCATCAAAAAACACTAGCTGTCTATTCCCATTAGAAAAAACACTTGGTGTTTCGGTGCAAATTATTTTAAAAGGGCAGATAACTTATGGATGCAGGAAGGGTAATCCACAAAGATGTATGCAATTTTGTTCAGTTGGATGTCCTCAGGGCGAAAACATCAAGGATAACAAGTGTTCTAAATACAAACAGACACAATCATAAAATATGACACCCATGATTAAAATACCCTTGTCCAGTGTCCGTCGCACCTAGGAGGAAGCTGTCTTGTTAATATCAAGGCCCTCATTTCCTGGGCTTCAGGTTAAAACAAGCATCCCTTCTTCCTTGCCGGTATTCTTAGAAGGTTGTGAAACTGCAAGGGTTTTCATCAGACTATCGGGGAGCCCAGGCTAAGGCAGAGGGGATTAGATTTAAGGGTTAGGAGCTCAGCTCTGGAGCTGGCAAGAGTTGGTTTGCAATCCCATCCCTGACACTTAGGCAGTCTTCTCTGAGGTCTAGAAGTCCTCATCTGCAAACAGGAAATGAAGGTCATGCAGAGGATAAAACCCAACAAAGGCAATCCCCAAAAGCCAGATGCAAAGGGCTTGGTGCAGTGTGTGGAGAAGCAAAAAAGAAAGAATAAAAGGAAGAAAAAAGAAGTGTGCGTGTTTCTCTCCTTAGTCTTTGATTGCAGAAGAGACTGAGGAATGGAAAATACTCTATTCACCAGGATATGCAAGAAAGAAATTTTTATGACTTAAGAAAAATTGCACTAAGATTTTGGCAATTTGAAGCCAAGAGAGGAAAATGGATTCTCAAAACTTTGTAAGTTCACACGCTGATGTTGATAAATAGTTCATAGCCAGGGCTTAGATGCATCTGCTTCATTTTTCTGAGAATTACAGCTAATAGCCATTAGCACTCAAGTGGTGCCAAGTGCCCTCTTATGAGCTCTTCATGTTGCTTCCATTCACCCACCGAACATCTTCATGAGTCGGTTCTAATATTCTCCCCTTCCACAGGTCATGAAACAGAAGAACAGAGAAGTCATGTAACTTGTTCAATGTCACACAGCTAGTAAGTGGTGGAACCAGAACTTAAATTCAGGCACCTATTCTGATGTCCACCCTCTTAGTCATGATGCTGTGCTTTACTTCTTTGTTTTTAAATCTCTCACAAAATCATACACCCAGTGCTTTGCATATAGTAGACATTTAATATTTATTCAGTGATTATGTAAAGGATGGCAGATTTGCATTTAGAGTGCAGTGGATGGAAAGGGTTAACTCGTTCCTGCTGGATTTTAGGAAAATAAGGGGTAGTAGATAGAAGGCTTCTGGTAATCTTAGAATCTAAGAACAACGGTGTAAAGTAACCTGTGAGCGGTGAGCAAGAAGGTTTCACTCTTCAGCTCAGGACCAGGAGAACATCAGTGCCAAATGCATGCTGGGAAGGAACCTCCTTCCATACAGAACCTGCAGGATGACCTTGAGGGTGAACGTCGGTGTAATTACTAAGCTATTAAGAGATTATCATGGTTTAGTGGAAAGATCATGGGGTTTGGGGCTGCTGCCTCTGCACCAGCTAGCTAATTCCACCTTCACCAGCTCTGTGACCTTGGTTACGGATGGTTACTTGGCCTCTCTGAACCTTACTTTGCCCAGTTTGAAGGAGGAGGGGTATAAAAGAAATAAGACTGGCTTCCATGTTCTCACGTGAGATAGAGCGTCTGAACCTGTTATGCTGGTAACAAAGCAGAGGAGAAATAAGCAGGATGAAGGTGACACTCGGCAGGACATCAGGAGCCCCACCTCTCTCGAGTCTGAAGCAATAGACATTTGTCTTTTTCACCCAAAATGAGTCTTCCTCATTGGCAGGCGGCTCTGCTCTGTGTGGTAAGCTAGAGACCCAAGCTCTTTCCATCAGGGGTCCGCCATGCCCACGGGTTTGCTGTGGAAGAGGGAAGAAGAGAGTGGGGGACTCCTGTGGGAGCTGCCACACCAGGAAGTTGCCCAGTGCCCTGGCCACACCATAGAGCAAGCCACTCTGGGAGACGCCATCTGGCACAGGCCCAGGGAGGACAGGAAGTGCTTTTGGCAATCATCTGGCCATCAACTCCCATCTTTGCTCAGGGCTCCCATGAGAGTAAATGAGAGAACTTTGTTGTCCTAAAAGAAGACAGAAATGTTCACATGGTTGGTGGCTTACTGAGACACACAAATACAGGAAAATCCCAAACAATGGACACTCAAAGCACTTGTCCCTGTTTTTATTTATTTATTTAGTTAGTTAGTTTAAACACCAGGATCAGGAAGAGTCTGTGAAGATGTTGGAGATGCCCCACCAGGTGGGCAGCCCGCGGGCTCCAGTGTGGGCAGGAAGGGGCAGATAAGATGGGACACCACCAGAGGCCGTGTGCCCCTGCCGAGCACGCACAAGGGCCCACAGGGTGACCGCTGACCGCCCAAAGCAGACTCACCAGATAAAGAAGCTGATTTGGAAAGGAAAACATAACCCATGACGGGGGCCTTCCCTCTGGAGCTGTGACAACCACCTTTGAGGACAGGTCGATCTGCCATGTCTCCCCAGGCAACCAGGAAGGTTGCTCAGGGATTCAAATTTCATATATTTTTTCATTAGAACATGATTCTTTTTTTGTTTGTTTGTTTGAATCATTTTTAAGCATGTGGATGTGCATTGAACATTCCAACTTTCCTGGAAAGGATGGATCAGTGACAATATACTCATTGTGCTTCCACCACTAAATATTTTGAGTTTTATTTCCATGGTTGGTTTTGTTTTAAGGTAAACCCAGATGTACTCAGTAGATACAGAATGACAACAGATTTTTAATGGTTTTTGGTGAATTCAAATGGTATGTGTATATTACATGAAGAGTTTTCTAAGGCATATACTTTTTGACTCTTATTTCTTGCCTCTTTTGATGTCCATTTTATGTGCATTCTTTGCCTGAGAATATGCATTTTTTCAATTACTAAACTTTTTGGAGTCGATAGGTCTAAGATGTAGAAATGAAGTTAACCAGGGGTGCTTTCTTACAAAGATCTCTTTATTTATGTTCTCAGTTTCATGCATGTTTATGGGCTTGTTGCTAGCCTCTCCTTCCTAGGATATGAGCTCCACAAGGCAGGGCCTTGGATGTCTTTCCTCAGCACTGCTTGCCTGTTTCCTGGAATGGCGCTGGGTACCTGGGAGATGCTCAGTAATATGGACTCAGTGCAGACACGCGGAACACCAGGGCCTGGGCACTCTGGATCAGTGGTCCTCTGTGCCATTTCCCCTCATAACCCAGGTCTTTCTTCCTCCAATAGCAGTACCTGGAAAAAACAACTTGCCCCTGTCTGGTCGCCTCCATTTGTGTCACTCTGAATGAAGCTCACAAGGTCTCCACCACCTGGCACAGGAGCGGAGCTGCTCTCTGGCCTCCCTCCCTGGATTCCACTGATGTAAGAGCCGTGTTGTTTCTCGACATGGACAGAATGGAGCATGGGAAACACGAGGGAAGGGAAGAGGACTCAGTGACAGGGACAGTCACCAGCTTCCAAGGGGTACATAATTCTCACAGGAAAAGGGCCCTGTGATCTCGGGTGGGGAGTGGTGGAGATTGGGAGAAGAATCTAAGGAATGTTCAGTGCCTTCTGGCTATTTAAAGTTGTCCCTTTTATTATCAAGGGAAGATAAATAAATAGATATATAAATACATTTATAGATAGTAGAGCAGGATAAAAATCTTTCCATTTCTTAAAAGATGTACCAATCATTCCTCTTGGAGAGAGAACTGTCTTTGAGAAAGCCGGCATGGGGCAGGTGTGACCCTGTGGACAGGGCAGAAGACCGGGATTAAAGAGGAGAGCCACTGTCCTGAGGGGCAGCGATGAGTGAGGAGGAGGGAAGGGGGAAACCCATTGAGACGACTGGGACTAGGAGAGAGAGGGCCAAGAGGGACCCATGCTCGCTGGGGTTGCTGGTCTTCAGGACGGCCGCCGCCCACAAGCCATTTCCTGGTGTTCACACCCAGTATTCACACAATGCGCCTCTTCCACAGAATACCAGGGTTGGTCCATGTGAATATGTGTAAGTAGAATATGGCGGAGGTGATGGCATGCCACCTCCAGGACCAGGTCATGTGAGAGCATAGCTTTCTCCTTCCCTTTCTCTTTGTGAACAGCTGCGGAGAAGCTCGAGTTCCCAGGGACTGAAAGGTCAGAAAACAGCCACTAAGGAACTGAGTCCAGTCTAAACTACCTGGGTGAACTTGAATGCACATCTCAGTCCCAGTTGAGTCTTAGGATGGCCACAGTCTTGGCTGACATTTTGACACCAACCACGTGAGAGGTGCTGATCCAGAACTATGCAGACAAACTGCACCTGGCTATCTTGGGTGGTAAACATTTGCTGGCTTAAGTTGCTGTGTTCTGGGAATAGTTTGTTACGCAGCAGTAGCGAACCAATACAATACAGGGATGCCCATTGTCTAGGTATGGTTTGGAGTGGAAAATGGATTCCAATCCCATACGGATACTAAAACAAAATACCACAGACTAGGTAAATGATGAGCAACAGAAATTTATTTCTTAAAGTTCTGGAGGCTGGGATGCCCTAGATCAAGGCACTAACAAACTTGGTGTCTGGAAAGGGCCTGGTTTATGGTTCAAAGATGGCACTTTCTCAAGGTGGAAGGGCTGAGGGATCTCTCAGGCCTGTTTTCTAAAAGTGCCAGTTCCATTTATGGGAACTGCGTTCTTGTGATCGAATCACCCTGAAGTCCCCCTTCTTAATACCAGGTGAGATTGCTCACTTATGTATTTGGAGGAACACAAACATTCAGACCACAGCAGATCTACACCTGTTGAGGCCCTGGGACACATTTTTTATGAACTTGGGCTGCCAAAAGCAAGGAGAGGGAGACTTGAGCATTGGGAAGGACTCGGGACTCGGTCTTCTGGATCACGTAGATAGGTCTGAGTTCAACCAGTGATGGTCTGCTATAACGGACACAATCATCAAAAAAAAAAAAAATCTGGCTCAAATTGGCAATGCGTCACAGCCTAAGGCGGTGCTGCAGTTTGGAGCATCTTTATTGCACCCAACAGAAATCTGCTCAAACTGCCTTATGCACAACAGGGGCTTAATTGGCTGCTGTTGCTGAACGTGGAGAAAGGTGTGCTTCGCAGAGGGGTCTGCGAGGACCCTGATCTAGCTCTCTGCTGCCTCTCCAGCCTCCTCAAACTCAATGTCACCCTAAGCCTGGCTTCCCACATGACACCAGGGCACAAGGAGGCTGCGTGCCCCTTGTTCACGTTTAGCTGGTGAGCTTTTCTCTCTCTACCATCAAATTGAAGTTCTACACTTGAGGTCGATGGAAGAACCGAAGTCATTTGTCCAGATCTGAGCCTGTGCTCTCTGGGCTGGCTGCTTGCCTGTCTGTCCCACTGGGCAAGAGACCTGGGATTGTGAATAGATTAGTCTTGGGGCTGGGGTGCACTGGATCCTAGAGCAGGGTGGAATGGAGGCGGAATTGGGGTCTTGAAGACCAGTGAGGGAGGGTCTTGATGTGGCTCTTGACTTCATACTTGTTTCCTCTTGCTCCATGGCTGACGCCCAATCAATGTTCAGAAGCCAAAATGAAGGGTCACCTCTCATGAGCCTGACCGAGCGTGTTGTTAGGCCGTCAGGCTCCCACGTGGCTCCTTTGCAGTGAGTATGGGATTCCCCTGTCTCTGCTGAAGGACCTGGGCCTCAGGAAGTGCAATCATTTCAAGGGAAACTGGCAAAGGCCAGAGGAGCTGGTCCTCCAATGAGGCCTCTCCCAGAGGGAGCGCTGAGCTGGGAGGTGGCAGGTGTGGAGTGAGGGGCAGGAACAGATTTAGACTGGAATTTTCCAGCATTTTAGAAATATCTGAGAGCCAAACCCTCAGGCCAGAGCAGTTCTTGGTCTGGATCATCTCCTCTGTAAGCCCTTCCCACCATGGTTCCCCATGTCCCCGGTACCCCATACACAGACGGACAGACGCACGCTCAGACTCATATGTACACACACACACACACACACACACATACACACACAGGCAGAGGTGCATGCATGGACTCACAGGAGTCTCTCTTGAGAGTATCCTTGACCAGAGGACAATAAACAGGTCTACCCTAAAGCACACCCCAGAGTCCCATCTGAATCTTTAATGTGCGCTCCAGGATCAAAGTAGGCATGTCCCCTTTCATCTGGAACCCGCCAGGGGGTGAAGATGAGTGGGGTGTGGGATTTCAGGGTTCCTGGACCAGTCTGCCCCCTTCAGGGATTCTTCCCAATGGATCCAGTGCTCTCAAGGAAGCCCTGCCTTGGCTCATGAGATTTGCTCAAGAGAGATGTGTAGAGCTAGAGGGAATCTTAGAAAGCTATCATCCATTCTTTCCCTTTCTTTATATAGAACTGAGCAATTTATCAGGAAGTTCATTCTTGGTTCCCCAGGTCTAAGCCAGACCTCTGTCTAGTGGAATATTCACTCATCCCTCAAGAGAGATTTCCCAAATGCTAATGTCACCCCAGGGAGCTGATAAAGGGGTTCACAGCAAAGTGTGATGCTGTTTTCAAGCAACCAAAATAGATCGGAAGAGAGGTATATCTGTATCTGCAAAATTGAATTTATTGGAGGAAGTATCATTTATATACATAATACAGAGTCAAGATAACCTAATATAAACAAGTAATAGGGAATTAACTCTTCCACTGTTATTCTTGAGAACATGCGTAAAACTGTTTCCTCTTTCTTGGTAAAGGGACAAGATTATTTTTATTATTTCTGAAAGCTCCAGTATCTTCAGAAAAAAAAAAAACTTTTTGAAGTTGACATTCTTTAGCTAATTATTTTCTGTTTAATCCATTAAGTATAGTTTAGTCTTTTTTTTTTTTTTTCAATTATACTTCTCTCTTATATATCTTTTTTCCCGGTCTTCGGATAACTGAACTAACCCAGGCAGTCTTAAGGGGAAGCAAGGACACCTCATACCCAAACCATGACACCAAGATGGGGGCCCTATGCAATCCTTCCTTGGGTCATTATTGTCCTTCTCAAGCTAAACTGTGATTTTTTCATTTCAGACACTGTGCAAACCAAAACATTCCTCAAGGCCTATGGAGGAAATGCCTTTAGACCCCACCTGCTTCATGGGATCATTTCAATCCAGAGACTCTAAGTCTTTGGTCACTTGGGGTTTGTGGGTTCGAAGTCAAATGTCCTGTGATGCAGTGTGTAGCTGCTTTGCAGGTGACCCTGCGGGAGCAGTGACCTCAGGGACGGGGAAACCAAAAGGCCCATCAGACAACCTCATCCTGTGTTCTGGACAGCCAGCTTCCTGAGAGAGGGCTTTCTGCTGCTATTTCTCAGCTGCGCTTAGCTACATACCTGACATTTTGCTGGCTGAAGAGCTACAGGAAACTTCAGAAGCCAGGCTTGGCTTCAGGGGTTGTGAGAGGAAGTGACAGGAAGGTCTCAACCCCCTTGTCTCTCCTACCCATCTTTTCTGGTGGCCATGACCTTGTGGATCCTGCTTGCTGGGCACCGTGACTAACCGCACCTCTGGTCTCCCACTCAACCCTCCCAGCAGGGAGCACACTGTCCCCTGATGCTACCTCTCTTCTCCCCGGGTAGATGTTTCCACCTTCTGCTTTAGCAGCCATTTATGGGAATGTCTGAAAGGTTAGAAAGTACTGGCCCATGTATGGGGGCGCTACTCACAGCTTTGAGGAAGTCTAGGTGAAAATCCGATACAAGTTGAGCATCTCTAATCTGGAAATTCAAAATTCACAACTTTGAGCACTGACATGCTACAAGTGGAAAATTCCACAGCCGACCTCCTGAGATGGGTTGGTAGTCAAAACTCAGGTGCACTAAAAACGGTGTATGAAATTACCTTCAGATGGTGTGTATAAGGTATACATGAAACATAAATGAATTTTGTTTTTAGGCTTAAGACTCATACCTAAGTGTTTTGGTCAGCTTTTGTATCTCTGTGACCAAAATACCCAACAGGAACAACTTAGAGGAGGAAAAGTTTACCAGGGGCTCATGGTCTCAGAGGTCTCAGTTCATAAATGGCCGACTCCATTGCTCTGGACCCAAGGTGAGACAGCACATCATGGTGGAAGGGCCCAGTGAAGGAGAGCTGCTCAGCTCATAGGGGGACCAAAAAGCGAGGGTAGAAGAGGGAAGGCAGGGAGGGGCCGCAGGGAAGATGAATCCTTCCAAGGCATCTCCCGCTGACTCACCTCTCCAGCCACACCCCACCCGTCTACAGTTACCACCCAGTCAGTCCATTCAAACTAGGATGCACTGATTAGCTTACAGGGATCATAGTCCAACCATTTCACCTCTCCACGTTCCTATATTAATACAGGAACTTTTGGAGATATCTCATATCCAAACCATAAAATCAAGATATCTATTATATGTGTACAAATATTCCAAAATCCAAAGGAAAAAAAAGAATCTGAAATCCAAAATACTTCTGGCTCCAAGCCTTTGGATAAGGTATACTCAACCAGTACAAGTGAAAAATTAGGTTGCTTTCCCTCCTGGATTAGCTCTAAGGCAGCTCAGTATGTGAAATGGTTGAGTGCACGCTGGAAGCCAGGGAGGACGAGGTTCAATGTCAGACTGGCCACTTACTCATTGCATGACCTTGGACAAGTTTCCAAACCTCTAGAAACCCAGTTCCCTTATCTTAAAATGGGGATGATAATAATATAGACATCATAGGGTTGTTATGAGGAATAACTGATGATGCAGAGTGCTTGTCTATTACTATGGTTCATCTTTTTGAAAAGAAATCTGACCTAGTTCAACTGCCCTTGCTTTTCAGAGCCTCAGAGAAGTTATGCTCCATTGCCACACAGCTATAGACGATGACGGCTACAATGAGCCGGCTGGCCTTCTGAAACTCAGTTCATCGCTTTTCTACATCATCCTTTGAGCTAAACTTGCGATGCACTTTCTTGACCAACCTTGAAAAACACTAAGTGAAGAAAATAGCGTGTTTCTGAAGCATTTCTGGCAGAATCTTGGCTTTTTTTCTTTTTGTATTTGTTGCCTACAATTTTGGATGCTATGCTCTATAACATCAGATTATGTGAAGTATGTGCTTAATAAATAACTTTCCACTAACTGAAGTGTGCTAAAATTACAGATGATGACTGAGTAGAAGTCAGCATTGTGGATAATACATTGTTTTTCTAAAAACAGACATAGTTAAGGACACCAAGTCTCAATAACTGCCATTTAGTTTATTTTTACTTTAAATGCTTTGTTGTTCCAAGAATAAAGAGATTAAAAAAAAAATCTGGTATGGTGAAAGTCAAACTGGACTCACTTTCTTGGATGTGAAGATTAACCTGAAAGTGCCCAAAGAAAGTCCTGTGGGATTAGAGGTCACCAGGAAGGGCGGCAGATTGTGTGTATTGGCTGGATCCCATATTGTTTACTACTTGGAATAAAATCCCCTCTGCTTCTGCTCTTAAACACAGCTTCCTACCAATTACTTAGGTCCAGAGTTTACTTCCGATTCCAGCCTTCACAGACGAGCCCTGAGCCTATCAAGTTTTATGGCGGTCAATACATGTCCCTTGCAGAAGCAACTGGTCGCAGCCATTTCCAACACAAAGCTCTTGGGTCACCCTTTCTTCTTTTTATAGTCTGTTTCCAGACACTCAGTGACCCATAAAGTTAACTTATAACCAAGTCACAGCCATGACCAGCGCTGTTGTTCTCAAGTCCACCCCTGAAGCTGCCTTTCCCTCGGACATGCATGCTTGGAGGCAATGAATCACACTGCCTGTCCCTTGTGGGGTCACTCCTTTTGGTCCAACCCCAGGTCCTGGATCCTTAATCCAGACTCTTTCCTTTAAACATTTCCCAAACACTGGGTTTTCTTGCTTTGCCCTTGAATGTGCCCAGTGTCTCGAATGTCCAGCAAGACTCTGTAGTAATGGAATTGGCCCCTGCGTGGTGAGTTAGGGGTCAAGGTGTGCCCTGGGCTCAAATCACCTGTGAAAACACCATGATTCAATTGCTATTTCGAGTTGGATGTCCTGATGGTGTTATTTACAACCCAATCTGACTTTCTGCCCTCCCCATCTTCTCTAAATAGGGTGCATGGACACCTATTAAAGACAGGATGGTGTGGGGGGCTATTCAGCCCATAGGCAAAGTGGAAAGAGAGCTATTGAACTTGAAGAATCTCACTCGGGGCTTGGCTTCAGGAATGGTGGTGCGCATGCCTATGATGATTGAATTACTCAACCTCCTTATTTTCTAGAGTTGGACAGGTCACTAAGGTTCCCTAACTTGATCAAGGTTGCAGAGCTAGTTAAAGGCATCCCAGTGCGGTGTTTTTCTCATTACACTGTACTATCCTCCATCGAAATCTAATTTTGTTCTCTGGCAGAGAGATTGGTTTTACAAAGAGGGAGGGAGTCATGAAATGTATTTTGGTTTCAGCAAAGCTGGTGACTATCTTCTGCAATCTATTAATAACAAAGAAAGAAAATGGGTTCCATCTCTTTCTAACATTCAGTGTTAGAAAATTTTGGTTTAGAGGATTTCAGAAATGGAAGGTTCTTTAAGACAATCACCTCGCACGGTGAGTTTCAACTGTGTTTGGTGGAACCCCAGAGGTTCCACACAGGAACCTCAGGGCCTTTAAAGGAAAAGAAGTGAATAACAGGGCACAGGGCCTTCTCCCTCAGGGCCAGTAAGCAAGGCTGCCAGTATCTGTTTTCTATGTTGGGGTTTTATGTTAGATTTTAATTTAAAAAGGGAATCCAATTCTAAAGAAAATATTTCAAACTGTAAATCTAGTTCAAATTCCTCAATTTGCAGAAAAGAAAATTGAGACCTTGAATTTTGAACCCGGTGGAGCTGCCAAGGAGGAATCTTTATTCCATTCTAGGGACGAAGAAACCAAGATTCAGCTCTTAAAGAGCTGTAGTCTTGTCACGTGTCACAGCCAGGGCAGGAACCAGGTACACAGTCTTTCATTCCCAGCCCATGACTCTGCTTCTTGCACCATCTTAATTAGTAATATTAAACATGGGGCTGGTCCAGGAAGTCCCAGAAGGGGACTATTCCTGGACTATGGAAACAGGGTCCAACCAACTAGGGGTCTATTCCTGGACTATGGAAACAGGGTCCATTCTCACTCTTTCATGAGTCCGCTTCATTCTCTGAATTCCCTATTGTAATGCTATATTCCCAGAATCACAGCAGAGGCCTGGCACTTAGAGCTGAATACATATTAGTTCATTCAGACTATAAGCACATCCTCAAGATATCTTTAAAATCCTGCCTAGCCAGAAACTCAGGAGTATGGTACATTTAAAAATCAAATACTTGCAGAAATATAGCAGTATAGTAGGCCCACAAGGTCTGTTCTCTGACTCAATCAGTGATTCCTTTATGTGGACCCTTTGCTTGAAGGTGACTCAGTAGACCACTTTCTCAAAGCAGCCCTAGCAGATCCCATTGTGCCTGTAAACCAGCCTCCTTCCCAGTGTCAGCTAGTAGTCAGGTCCAGTTCCTGACAGGGGGAAATGTGCATCCTGAAAATCATTCCCATAAGCCGCTGGACAAATGTCCTCAGGGTACCTAAGCCTGAATGAGCTTAGCCACAAACAAATAAAACCTGGGATCAGAGAGGGCTTACTAGGTCTTACCTAGGGTGGTCAGCATTTGTAATAGGTTATGGAAGGACACTAACATCTTTCCCTAGGGAACTTTGAGAGCAGGACAGCTAGATTTCTGCAGATGGACGTTGTCCTCTCTCTGCCAACACCTTACAACAGCATCACAGCTTATAGTCTTTCAAAGTGGTTGGGGAATTATTTAGATGCCCTTCTGAGGCCATCTGCTCCTTGGATTTGTTTCAGAGGAAGACCTGAGGTGAACTCGAGAGGGAAAACGGGAGGGAGAGAGAGACCCCATTAACTGGATGAAATGTGCCCAGACCAGGAAACCAGAAGAGGGAGGATCTGATGGAAACCATGCTTGCCTGTCGTCCTGATTTTGCTCAGGCCCTGCAATGCACCTCTGACATTGTGTGTTGTGGTCTTCTCTGCGTTCATGGGTGGGCTGGTTTATGTCAACATGGTGGGATTACCGTAAAAGTCATTATTTGCACTTTTGGATGTGGCTTTTCCATTTAAAATAATGAAAACCAACTACGCTGACTTTTTCCTTCTGACCCAATTCCTGGATTTCCTCTGCTTTGGCCTCTTCGGGTCAGTCTTGGGATCCCGAGCAACTAAGGACGGTGCCCGGCGGGGCGCGGTGGCCAAGGCGGACCTCTGCCACTGATGCCTCGGAGCGTCTTCATTCTTTTTGTTTTAATCCCTTTATGTGGATCCAAATGACAGTCTCAGTCCCAGGGCTCTGGCTAAGCAACAAGTGGCTGGTGCGGGGACACCGGACTTCCCATGCGGTCCCTCCCTGCCTGCCTCCCACCGCACGGCCCACGGTCCCCCACGAGGGTCCTACCGCAGAGCGTGGGAGTGGGACGGCCCTATTTTAAAGCCTGTGTGGCCCCCTTTGCAGCAGAGCGCTGCGAGTGCAAAAGAGCAGCCACCCGGCTTTCCAACCCAGCGCTGCAGCCGGGGCGCCTCCACGGCCGCCCCCTCCCGCGGCGGCGAGCGCACGCACCACCTGACTCGCGCTCCCATTGGCTGCTGCCTGTTGCTAACCCACGTGACCGGCGCCGAGGCGCCCCGCCCCTCTGCGCCGCGCCCCCGCGGGCTCCCGCTCGGCCGGCGCGCTCCTGCGGACGTGCGCTGCCCGGCCAGCCCCGGGCCTCTGCCGCCCGCCCCGCCCACCCCGCCCACCTCGCCCACCTCGCCTCCACTCCGCGCGGCGCCCGGAGCGGTCCGCCGCGCTGCTGCCGACGCCCACAAGGTGGCAGTGCTGCGCTGTGTGTCCCCGCGTCCCTGTCGGCGCCCGCCGCGCTGGGCGGCTGGTGCCAGCGCAGCCCTGCCCAGCAAAAGTTTTAATGCACGCGAACGCGCCGGGCCGCGCGCTCTGCAGGGAGGCCCAGGGCTCCCGGCGATTTGCGCTTCCGGTTTTTCGTGGTCCCGCACTCAGAATCAGCTTCGGAGGCCTGTCATTGATGCAGATCTGTTGACGTTTCCGGGAGTATTTTGTTTCGCTTTTGCTTTAGGGAACGTACGCTAAGAACTGCTTCTTGAGGGGACGTGCAGACACTCACAGTTACTCTTTGTCTCTCTCCTGGGCTTTCCGCTGAGCTCAGCCTCCCTTTTCGTGGGCGAGAGACACAAACCACCGCCACCTCCCAGGACCTTCTCTGCACCCTCCTCCTGCGGGCTGGACCTGCTTGGAAGGGGAGGGCACAGGAACCTTCTGCTCTGCAGCTGTCCCCGGGATGCCCTTAATTCCCGGGACACGGGCGATAAGCTTGTCTGACCTCATTTGACCCCGCTGCAGGCGCCAGGCGTCCTCATTTACTGCACTGCAGTCTCCTTTCTGCTCCCTGGATTTTTTTTTCTCTCTCTCTCTTCCTTCCGTCACTTCTCTCCTCTTTGGCTTGTGGCTGGTCTTATGCCCCCTCACTGCTGTCCGAGCCCTCCCTCCCTCCCTCCCAGGCACATGTCTGCCATTCTCCTTTTTCACTTTACAGTGTTCTGAGGCCCGTCCGGGGCTCAGCTGACACTGTGGGAGAGGTCTGAGAATGTGAAGCAAGTCCAGTTTGGGCAGTCACCTACGCGTGGATCTGGAAGGCGGTGGCTGCCCGTTGTCCGGACCGCGCAGCACATTCCATGGCCTGGCAGTCAGCAGACCCCCTCAGCCGCTCTCTGGGCAATGTCTCACAATGGCCCTTGTCTGCTCCATCCTGGCTTTCACCCCCTAACAAATCCGACACTGGTCCCTGTACTCCCCAGTGCTGGGATTGCTGCTGAGATTCAGGCACCAAACACCAAGGGCCCAACAACTGCGGCCCCCACCTCTAAGAGCTTCTGGGTGGGCGTTGCCATCCCTCACCTCCAGGCCAAGCCCTGGGAGAGGCCAGCAGAGACCATTTCTTTTGAGAGAGCTTTTCCACCTTTCTTGAGATAAACCAAGAGGGTTCCTGAGAACCATCTGGAGAGCTTTACTGGAGTCTGGAGGCAGGAGGACTGAAATGACCTCTTAAGAGAGCTGTTTGTGTGGTGAGAGAGAAGGAGGTATTCACAATGCCCTCTACTTCCAAGTTGGCGAAGCACAAGTGCCTTAGCCCCCTGAAGGGGCAAAGAGGGCTCACTACCAGCGCCCCCACCTCCAGGGGGCTGAGAACAAGGGAGCATCACAAACCAGTCCTAGGAGCTCTCCAAGGATGGGGAAGAGTATAAAAAAAAAAAAAAAAAAAAAAAAAACCCACAAAATCACCCCATAAGAGAAAGAGCCAACACATATTTATTGCCATCCCCAAGGGTACCAACCTGTAATGACTGTTGACCTTTGAAGAGCATTGTTCTTTGGCCCCAAGAGACCTGCTGTGGTCTGGGAGTTGGTGTCCTATGCTCCCCCAAGTTCTCATGCTTGAAATTAATGTACAGTGTGACCATGTTAAGAGGTGGGGCCTTTCGGGGGTGACTGAGGCATGGTTAGGGATTAGTGCCCTGTAGGAGACTTGCGAGGGCACTGCCTGGCCCCCTTCCTCCATGTGAGGGCACAGCTATGGGCACTGTCGATGTGGAAAAGATCGAGCCTTCACCAGGCATGGAATCTGCCAGCGCCTTCATCTCAAACTTCCCAGTCTTCAGAATAATGAGTACTGAATTTCTATTATTTAGAAGTTACTGCATCTGAGTGATTGGAGAAGGCAGATGATCCAGGAAGAAGGATGAATACTGCCCAGGGCACCTTCCCAACCTCAGGTGCACAAACCTGAGCCAGCCGCCAGGTGCCGTAGGGAAGAGAGCACTGATTTGAATGAGAGGGTCAGATTTCCCAGTTGGATTGGATTACACTTTGTAATAACTGAACAATGAGACAGGTCATGAATCCCGAGATAGACCAGGAAGACTGGTCAATGGAGTCTATTCAGTCATGAGGGATAATGTCGATGATGGCAAACCTTGACATCATACCTGGTGTCTCAAATGTATTAACTCATTTAATTCTCACAACAATTGAGAGATCCATAGTCTCACTATTCCCATTTCACACTTA
>JAJEJO010004968.1:145576-203407 GCA_020662805.1 Glaucomys volans | reverse complement strand
ATTCATCTACTGAAGGGCATCTAGGTTGATTCCATAATCTAGCTGTGGTGAATTGAGCAGCTATGAACATTGATGTGGCTGCATCACTGTAGTAATCTGATTTTAGGTCCTTGGCCTATACCCAAAGGACCTAAAATCAGATTACTACAGTGATGCAACCACATCAATGTTCATAGCTGCTCAATTCACCATAGCTAGATTGTGGAACCAATCTAGATGCCCTTCAGTAGATGAATGGATAAAGAAAGTGTGGCATATATACACAATGGAATATTACTCAGCCATAAAGAAGAATAAAATTATGGCATTTGCAGGTAAATGGATGATGTTGGAGACTGTTATGCTAAATGAGATTAGCCAATCCCCAAAATCCAAAGGCCAAATGGTCTCTCTGATAAGTGAATGATGATGCAAAATGTGGGGTGGAAGGGAGGCAAGAATGGAGGAAGGATAGACAACATAGAGGGAGGGGAGGGGTGGAGTCAGGTGGGGGGTAAGAATAATAACAGAATGTGTGACAGACATCATTGCCCTGTTACGTGTATGAATGCACAGTTGGTGTGACTCTACTTTGTGTACAACCAGGGAATCAATTGCTGTACTCAATTTGTCTCAATGAATCAAAATTAAATTAAAAAAGAAAAAAAAAATTAAATTTAGTTAAATGTAAAGCTTAGAAGATCACTTTGCCAAGTTGTTGTTCTCCAAACTAAAATGATCTATAGCAAAGTCTCCAATTTGTATAGAAATTACAAAATTGGTTGGTGTTTATTCATATCATTTGATGTTTCATAGCTGGACAAAGTAACCTGTTGTCAATAAGTTATATGCACAACTTTGTGTTGCTCTTCACATGGAAATAGGAACTAAATTTATTTTTGTAAGGTAATAAGGAAAGCCTGATCTGTTTAAAGGTGACACTCAAAAACATGGAAACATTCTGTCATTTTTTCCACAAAAAGCAAGTTAAAAGCTCTCTTAGCCGTTCTTTGATTCATATTTCAAATGTAATGTTGTACTGTGTTACTTGTGAAAAGCCCCATCTTACCTGAGATAAGGCTCTGCCTCTCACCTTACTCCATGTTAGAATGGCTCCAGAACAGGCTAGACTTCAGTTCATGTATAGTTATGTTCAAAAGATTGACTTTTCTTGTTAAGATTACTGTGATTTCAAACAGGGAACATAATATATAACCAAGTAAAGGTTCAAGATTATAAAAGTTATTTTTCTTGGTTAAATAAATAAATAAATAAATGGGCAAAGGAACTGAACAGGGATTTCACAGAAGAAATACAAATGGTCACAAAATATATGAATAAATGTTCAACATCTCAAGCAATTAGAGAAATGCAAATCAAAACCTCCCTAAGATTTCATCTCATTCCAGTCAGAATGGCAATTATAAAGAATACAGTAACAAAAAATGTTGGCAAAGATGTGGGGAGAAAGTACTCTCATACATTGCCGGTGGGACTGCAAATTGGTGCAACCACCATGGAAAGCAGTATGGAGATTCCACAGACTAAAGGAAAAAGAATGGTTAAAAAAAAAAAAACACATCATTCACATGGATCTTGTAAACAAGCACAAGTTCTATCCTCATATCAGATAATATGGACTTCAACCAAAGCTAAGCAGAAGGGACATTTCATACTGCTTTAATTAATTATACATCAACACAATACAACAATCATAATTTATGCCCCAAACAATGGAACAACTATGTACATCAAACAACTGTTCTCAATTACCAGAAAACTTCAAATGGAACCACTATTTGCCCCAGCTATCCCACTCCTCAGCATATACCCAAAGGACTTAAAATCAGCACATCAGTGTTTAAAGCTGCATAATTTACAATAGCTAAGCTATGGAACCAACCTAGGTGTCCTTCAACAGATGAATAGATAAGGAAAATGTGGTACATATACACACAGAATATTAAACATTAAGAATAAAATTATGCCAATTATGCTGGTAAATGGATGGAACTGGAGGCTATAATGCTGAGTAAAATAAGTCAATCCCAAAATACCAAAGGCTGCATGTTCTCTCTGATATGCAGATGCGACTCTCAATGGGGGGTGGTGGAGGTTCAATGGATTGGGACAGGGGAACTGGGGGAAGGGAGGGAAGATGGGAATAGAAAAGACAGTAGAATGAATCAGACATAACTTTCCTATGCTCATATAAGTATACACGACCAGCATAATTCCACATCATGTATAAGCACAATAATAGGAATTTATACTCCATGCATATATATGTCAAAATATATTATTCTACTGTCCTGTATAATTAAAACAATAAAAAACATAAAAAATATAAAATAAATAAACTGCACTTAACTGAGCAGCATCTCAATTTATTGAATTCTGTATTATTTCAAATTAGTTGCTAAAATTATGTTAAAAGTTTTCCTATTCAAAGAAGAATACTGGGAAAGATACTTATATTGTTATGTTGTGTGCATGTATGAATATGTAACAACAAATCCTACAATTATGTACAATTTAAATGCACCAATAAAAAATGTGGAAGAAAAAAAATTTTCCTATTTAAGAAAAACAATTTATTTCAAAACAGTACAGTTCTCTCAAGTATGGCAAAAACAAAAATCAGTGAAATAATGCAGAAGGGGTCTCATCTACAAAAATAACAGAACGCATCCAAATAAAAATTAACATTCTGTGATCTCATGTCTCTTGTATTTCTTGGAATAGTTTTAGATTTGCGCAAACATATTTTAGGTCACATTTGGCTTTATAATAAACCCTTCAAATCCTTAAAATAAACCTTATTTAATTCTCAATTCTTTTCAATGTAAAGGCTACAATTCATTTTGGAAACTACTCTTTCTTTAAGAAGCTAAGAAATTTATGTAGCAAACATCACTGTGTATAAAAAATTATTTTAGTCTTTCAATTGATAAATATATCAGCACACAATTGAGGTAACAGTTTTCAGAAATGATTATTAAAATTGATACTGACATATCAACTGTGACAAATCCACAGTATTTCTTTTAAAAATTTTTTTTAATTGTAGATGAATACAATACCTTTATTTTATTTATTTACTTTTCTCTGGTGCTGAGGATCAAACCCAGTGCATCACACATGCTGGGTGAGCACTCTACCACTAAGCCATAACCCCAATCCCCAAAGTTTTTCTTAATACCTTAGAATACAAAATTAGTGGCTCAGATACAACATGCTATATACATAGAAATAAACACATCTATCTCTATAAAACACAATAAATGACATATGAGAAATATGGATGAATAAAGACAAAATGAAATTTACAAAGAGAAATTAAGAATAACAACATTAAAATGGCTTCATTTTATAAAGGAATTCATACCAAGACATTAATACAAATTCTTTTAATTTACTGGATTAATAGGCAAATTTCCTTAAAATGTGAGCAAATGTTTAAAAGGTACATACTATTAAAGAAATAAAAACATTTTACATTTTAAAAAAAACCTTTTTTTTTAATAAAAAACACTAACAGAAAATATTCTGTAAAAATAAGATTACTAATTTGGATGAGAAAGAAAAGATACTTTAAAAATAAGTGAAATATTTCATATTTTCAAGTGTAAAAATACTTCAGAGGAAAATAATTTCAAATATTTAAGCAATTATTTCTTTAATATATTGAAAACATTACTTTTAACTAAAGCCATATGACAATATTATTAGAAAAATATTACCTGTCTATAAATATCTTTGAATTTAAGGAAAAAATGACCTTTATTCTGAATGAAAATAAGGGCTAAAAATCAGTTTCTTCCAAAATGTAGCCTCTATGCCAAATATAATTTTATATAAAATGGGTATGCTTTGTATAGTGGCTATGAATACATATGAAATTATTTAACAGATGAATACTCAGGCTTGAAAATAAATGCACCTCTTTTCTAAACTTAAAAAAAAAAAAAGAAAGGCACTTGCCCTTGCAGTTCCTATTACAATCTGAACCTACATCTTCCTATACTTCCACCATGAATTAAGAGTTATTATTTCCACAAAAGACACTATGAACAAACACATTTCAGACATTTGAAAGATTAATTTTGGTCTGGATAAAAGACACTACAATTGTGATAATAATAACACATGGGCATAGGACAGAAACATTTGTCTTTTTCCTTCCTATTATTATAAAATGAAAATTAACATAAAACACATATTAACATATGATGCTTACCAACATGTGGGGAATTTCAGAAATTTACCATAAACAGCTGTGCTAAAGGAGGGAATAATTGGTACAGGTAAGCAGTAAGATCCACTAAAATCCAAAGATGTCAGTCCTGCCTGAAAACCAAATATCTGGAAGAAAGAAAAAATCCAAATGTTCACCATGTTTTAATAAGCACAAGATAAAATGTCAGATTCAATTTCCTATATAACAGCTGCACAATATGCTTCAGTCTCTTTCTCCACTTCCCAAATGATCAACATTTTCTTTTGTTCAATTTGTAATTACAAGATCAAATTATATAGTATTTCTTTCATGTCCATAAATGATCACTGTCTTTTTGGCTAATTTTTTAGGCTTTACATTTTATTTCTACATATATTCTTTATGTGTTGTTCTGTTGTCCACTAAAATGTACATATTTTTCTGTAAGAGGCTGACTGCATTTTCCACATTGTAAATTATAAATAAATTATTATTATCTGATAAAAAGAATATTAATTACCAGAGTAATTTTTAAAGTGTCTTTTGCCTTCAGCTTGCATTATGTACACACAAAAAGGATATCAAAAAATATCTTAAAATATTACTTCTTTCTCCTTTCTTTGGGAAAATAATTGTAGTTTTGGGAGTTATACTCCAGAAAATTTGGTTGATGACATAAAATAATCTTTGTATTAGGTTTACAATTAAAAGTAGCAGATCACAATAAAAAAATCTCATGAGCAATGACTGAAATTCCTGAACACTGTATTTCTCTTAACAGAAACATGTCTCGCTGGAAAGGGTGACCAACAGCATCACAAAACAAGGGGGACTGTTTTCTAATAATATGCAAAAGCAGTTTAACCTCAACATTCATCTTCAGTTATTATTTTTATTCTTGGATTAATAATGCAATGATTTCATGCATATTAAGTCACACTAGCATTAATACCAAATGCATTAAAACATATTTAGAATTACTTCATAAATAATCTTCCAAAAACAATTTATTAAATTAGCATACAATAATAATTAATTTCTTAAAAAGAGGGCAGGAGGTGTAGCTCAGTGGTAGAGCGCTTCCCTACCATATGGGAATCCCTTGATTTTGTTCTCCAACATCATAATAAAATAAAAAGTGAAAATATTCACCTACTTTCAAATGGTTTCAAAAATCTATTATTGAGCCGGGCATGGAGGCACACACCTGTAATCCCAACAGCTCAGGAGGATAAGGCAGTAGGATTGTGAGTTCAAAGCCAGCCTCAGGCAAGAGCAAGGCACTAAGGAACTCAATGAAAACCTGTCTCTAAATAAAATACAAAACAGGGTTGGGGATGTGGCTCAGTGACCAAGTACCCCTGAGTTCAATTCCCAGTTCCAAAAAGAAAAACCTATTAGCTGGGCAGGGTGGCACAATCCTGTAATCCCAGCAAACAAGGAAGGCTGAGGCAAGAGGATCGCAAGTTCAAAGCCAGCCTCAGCAACTTAGCAAGGCCCTGTCCCAAAATGAAAAATAAAAAGGGCTGGGGATGTGGTTCAGTGGTTAAGCACCTCTGAGTTCAATCCCTGGCACCAAAAAACAAACAAACAAACCTATTAGGCCCCTACCATTTATAAAATTCACAATGTCAAACCCATACTTCTAAAACTAGTTTTCAATCAACAAACAGAGTTTTGGAAATGAGACATTAGAACAAATTACATTTTGAGAGGAAACTGCATTTTAATGGACTTACCCATCTAATTACTATCAAGAAAAATTCATAGCAGTGCATCTATTAATTCCTACAGGTCCTGCTCTTAACAATTGGCAATAATTATAAAAAAACATGTTTCTAATACTAAATGATGGCTTCATATTTTAACTTAAAAATTAAACTATTTCGGGGCTGGGGCTGTTGCTCAGTGATGGAGTGTTTTCCTAGCATGTGTGGCACTGGGTTCAGTTCTCAGCACCAAATAAAAATAAACAAATAAAATAGGGGTATTCTGTCCATCTACAACTACAAAATATTTTTTTAAATAAACTTTCATATTCGTTCTTTTTGAAGACCTTTTCTGAGCAACAATGTATACAAAGTACTATGCTGAGAAATGTACAATTTTGACATTTCATATTTCCTCAAAAAGGCACAATATTTAAAAGATTCTGAAATTTAAAAGCATATGACAACACAAAACAGAATTATTAAAACAATGTCTACTCAGGAAGCTGAGGCAGAAGGATTTCAAGTTTAAGGCCAGCCACAACAACTTAGCAAGACACTGTCTCAAAATAAAAAATGAAAAGAACTGGAGGATGTAACTTAATGGTAAAGCACCCATGGGTTCAATACTTAGTTAAATTAAAAACAAAATAAAAAGTCTATCCTCCAAATATTTCTAGAGTTATGAATAAAGATGAAAAAAGATAATATGTTTATCACATATTATCTTTGCTAAGTTAATAACTCTCTCAAAGTCACTAATTTTCCAGTAAGCCCCCACAGTATAATTACAGACGCAATCATTAGTATTATTCAGATGAAACTGGGTGTAGAGGAGATCCCCTGCTGGTTACTTGCAGAATTGCAAGGGACTCTGGGGGGAAAAAAAATTATTATATTTTTTAAAAAATTTTTATTATTCTTACTTGTTGTCCAGAGATGCTAAGAAAACACTCAAGCAGGTAAAAATGATAATGAAAGGGTACTGTTGGACAAAAAAATTACCTTCTATATACTGCCAAATTATTATATTCACAATAGTGATATTGTGCTTCCTATATCCACTATGGCAAAATATTATAAAAAAATCTCCAACTCACTCTTTTAAATTACAGCAGTTAGATACATCAGCAGAACTTACATAACCTAATAACTTGTCATTATGCTTTGACTGAGATTATAAAGAGCTGATATGGGAAAAGGAAAACAAGCCCACTGTGAACTAAAATTACTTTCACAAATGGCTGGTCACACATTCAGAAAAGAAAGAAAGTGCAGAATGCTAAAAACTAATCGTCTGAAGAAGTGAAAATGTACCAGGCACAGTAAGTTAACAACCAATACAAATTTTACCTAAAGACAAAACTGAATGAGTTAAACATTACATTAAATGAAAAAAAATAAACATAATGCCATTTAACAACAAAAAAAATCCTCATCTGGCAAAATATAAAAATATATCATCAATAATTTAACATTTTATAACAAATATTCTTGAAATAACACCTCAAATACAAAAAACTGTAATAAATTTAGAAACACCAATAAAATAACTTCAAATTTTTAAGAAAAACAGAAGAATAAATTAAGATTTATAATTTTTAAATAGAAAAAAATATTAAAAAGTATGAGATAACTGTATTGACGCAGGTTTGGCTCAGTGTCTTCTACTAAGTTCCACTGGTTTTCATGTCTGTTTTGGTGCCAATACCATGCAGTTTTTGTTACTATATAGCTCTGTCTTAAGATCTGGTATTGTGATGTCTCCTGCTTCATTTCTCTCACTAAGAATTGCTTTGGCTATTCTGGGCTTCTTATTTTTCCAAATGAATTTCATGACAGCTTTCTCTATGAAGAATGTCATTGGATTTGAATAGAAATTACATTAAATCTGTATAGTTCCTTTAGTTGTATGGCTATTTTGACAATATTAATTCTGCCTATCCAAGAACATGGGAGATCTTTCCATCTTCTAAGGTCTTCTTCAATTTCTTTTTTTAGTGTTCTGTAGTTTTCATTGTAGAGGTCTTTCACCTCTTTTGTTAGACTGATTTCCAAGTATTTTATATTTTTTGAGCTATTGTGACTGCCTAATTTCTGTTTGAGTTTATTCATCACTGATATATAGAAATGCAGTTGATTTCATATCCTGCTACTTTGCTGAATTCATTTATGAATTCTAGAAGCTTTTTGGTGGAGTTTTTTGGGTGTTCTAAATATATAATCATGTCATAGGGCAAAAAGTGACAGTTTGAGCTGTTTTCCTATTCATAGGCCTTTAATTTCTCTCTTTTGCCTAACTGCTGTAGGTAGGGATTCAACTCATTCTTTTGCATACAGACATTCAATATTCTTAGTATTGTTAAAAAGACTTTGCTATCCAAATTAATAGTATTGACATCTTTGTCAAAAATCATTTGACCATATACATGAGGGTTTATTTCTGCACTATCTTATTCCATTGATATATATATCTAGTTTTATACCAATATCATACTGTTTTGATTGCTGCAACTTGATAGCAGGTTTTGTAGTAGGTTTCATCAAGTATGATTTCTCCAGTATTGTTCTCAAGGTTGTATTTGACAGTGTTCAAGACTGTTTTGACTATTCAGCATTCCTCAAGATTTCATATGAATTTTAGGATGGGTTTTTCTATTTCTGCAAAAAACATCATTGGGATTTTGATAGGGATTGCACTGAATCTGTAGATTGCTTTGGATGGTATTGATATTTTAAGAATATGAAGTCCTCTAATACACGAATATGGGATACGTCTTTACTTATTTATGTCTTAACTTCTTTCAGCAATGTTTTATAGTTCTTATTGTACAAGTCTCTCATCTCCTTGGTAAGTGATAAACCTCTCAAAGGTTTATTAAAACCACAGGGCAAAAGCAAGCTACAGGCCACAAGTCAAACCCCACTCACTGCCTCTTTTTGTACAGACCACAACTTAATATTTTTTATACATGAACATTAATAATCAATTTGATGATGTGATCACTGAAATGGAAAAGTTAATTAGGTTCAACATGATCCCAAGAAAAAGGATTTCATTCTTCCCCATTAGGAAAACTGTATTACGAAAAAAAAAAAATTCAATTATTGTATTTTGAATGCTGTCAACTCAAAACTGTGGAAACATTTTTCTTGTTCTTTACCTACCATAAACCTCAATTTTGTCTACTGGCCCTATAATATTTACACTCTGACCCTTTAAACAAAAGCTTGCTTTACTATTGTTGTACAGTATTCATTGAAAATTCAAACAAGTGAGTATTAAGATAGAACTGCTTTCTAATTTATTATATCCTACTAAAGCACTTTGCAAATGACTGCACTAACTCATATACCAATCAGATATGTATGAAAGCACCATTTCCTTCCCAATGCCTAGGGATTTACTTGAAGTCAAAAATTACAGAATTCAAGGAGTTTTTTTCTTAATATATTTTATTTTTAGTTGTTTATAGACCTTTATTTTTATTTATATGTGGTGCTGAGAATCAAACCCAGTGTCTCACATATGCTAGACGAGTGCTCTACCACTGAGCCACGACCCAACCCCCAAAGAGTTTTGATTCTATCTTAACCTACCTACCTGATCTCCCTTAAAGCATCTGTTGTACCTGATCCTTCTTCATAACAGCCTTAAAGTTATACATTATTTTACAACTTATAGGGTAAATTCACATAATTTTGTACATTTCAAATATCAGATGCCTTGGAAGGTCTTAGGTACTCAATGACATACATACAGCAAGGGTTTGCCAGATAAAGAAAAAGGACTTGTAAGGCATAGGCAAGTTTTCTCTCTGTTAAGAAGGGTTTGGGAAGATGTTGGTAAAAGGTACAAAACTTCATTTAAATGAGAGGAATGTTCACGAGATCTGCTGTATAATATAATGACTATAGGTACTTAGAATTTCTGAACTTTGAAAATGAACAAAAGATTGTAGTTTTTACCATAAAAAAGGTAATGCACATGTTAACCAGATTAAGGCATTCCACAATGGATACATTTTTTAATAACATGTAAAATGTGATGAACCCATAAAACTTTTACTGACAAAAATAAAATAAGAGTTTCATCTTTATTTTTCTATACATTCATGCCAAATATCCCAATTCATAAATTGCATTAGATGAACGGCAGTTATAAAACATTCTATCATAAAACTAATGCAATCAAACCTAAATATAGAAAATTAAAACTCAAGCATTTGTCTGAGTTTTTAATTGAAAATTACAAAATGAGCCAAACATAAAACAGACAAAAATCCTCTATTATTATAACACTAAGACACTAAACATAAAACTTGGAAAATTTCCTAAAATGTTCCTGAAATCATAAGAAATAGAAACTGCTATATATTTATTAACAAATTAGTTATGAACATGCACATTGTATGATTCTACTTTGTGTACAATGAACCAAAATAATAAATAATAAAAAAACAAAAAAAACTAGTATTTTTGAGTCAATTTGAAATAGTCAAATAAATAACACCTCTCTAGCAAATCCTGAAAGTCCTAAAATGCACTAGGACACAAAAGTATAAAAAGTGAAACAAAATATTTAAGACAAGCAGGACTTGAGGTTTTATATCAAAGAGTATTCAATAGTCTGAATACCAATAAATGGCTTTCTTGCATTTTTTAAATCATTCCTATTCTGCTCCATACCTGACTTCTCCTGGGAAATTAAACTTATGCATTTTAGCTGTAGGTAAACTAAACAAAACCAGAAAAGACAACTGGAAGACATGTGTAGCAAAGTTTTCCTGAAACATAAGTGTTCACAGACTACACTGTGACTTTTATGTTACACTGGAAATTCAAGTGAGCTTTAACATGTTAACAAATAGAATTACAAACAACTATTCCAGTAACTTTAATGTTGGTATGGATGGTGACCATATTGGTGACCAAAACTTTGGTGACCGTTTTCCTAGAGGATGATTAAATGCTTTGCTTATCTTTAATGCTGAACACCTGCAATATGGAAAGAAAATATTCAAAAACTGAATGAATATCACATAAGCAGAATACCTTAGAAAATACAGTGAAATGCCAAAAACTAAACCTGCTTCAAGAAAAGAGGCATATAGGCCCTCAGAGGAAATCCAGCATTGTAGCACGTACCCACCGATCTCCAGCACCATCCCAACCACCCAAACTCAGCACTACTGACTGCGGCTCCACATCTACCAGCACATGGGAACTGCTCTGCCCACCATCATGGTTATTACCCACACAGAGGCCGCCACATATAGTTGGAGCAGCTTCCATCCTGGGATACCACATTATCAAGCACCTTTCATGCATCAGGCTACTAAAGACTAGGAGGTTTGAAAAGTATATTACAGTTTTGTTATAGATTTTTTTATTATTATTATTCCTAGTTTTCTATTTTTCTTATTATTTTTCTCATTGTATTTTCCTCTTTTCTATCAGTTACCCTGGAATCTCTTTCTCCCTTTAATCATGCTACCAACCAACTTCTTTTGATTCTACTTTCACTCTTGCTATGATCTAGTAACTCTATTTACTAACCTCTTATCTCATTAACATTACATCCTACACACCTCCCATCATCTCTGTCCACCATTAGAAAATATGGACCTAATTGCAAACGTATTATTTATACTGTAGATAATACTTGGGCTCATCCTCTCTATACGACAATACTGTTAATGTATTAATCGGGGCTATTTGGTTTAAGGCTGCATACTGTATGTATTGTGGGCTACTAATATTGATCTCCCCCTTAAAGGTGAGTTATTAGAAACCTGCAGGGACACTATAAACCTATAGGGAAGAAATTGTAATACCTCACATCCACACTGCTAGAGGGGAAAATACACAAACAATATGAAAAACCAAGGGAAGAAAGCACCCCAAACAAACCAAGATGCTATATTAAAAGAATCCACTGACAGCATGGTAGAAGAAATGTCAGAGAAGGAGTTCAGAATGAACATAATTAAAATGATCCGCAAAGTAAAGGATGATATAAGAGAAGAAATGCAGGCAATGCATGATGACTCCAATAAACAGTTAAAACAGCAAATATGGGAAGCAAAAGATCATTTCAATAAATAGAGATTCTGGGGGGAAAAAAACAGAAATCCTTGAAATCAAGGAAACAATAATCCAAATTAAAAATTAATTACAAACCATCACCAACAGACTAGATCACTTGGAAGACAAAACCTTAGGTAATGAAGAAAAAATATTTAATCTTGAAAATAAAGTTGACTATACATAGAATATGGTGAGAAATCATGACCAGAACTTCCAGGAATTATGGGATAACATGAAAAGACCAAATTTAAGAATTATTGGGATTGAGTAAGGCACAGAGATACAAAGCAAAGGAAGGAACAATTTATTCAATGAAGTAATATCAGAAAATTTCCCAAACCTAAAGAATAAAATGGAAAATCAAATTCAAGAGGCTTACAGGACACAAAATGCACAAAATTACAACAGAGCCACATCAAGTCACATTATAATGAAAAACACCAACATACAAAATAAAGATAAAATCTTAAAGGCCACAAAAGTATCAGATGACATTTAGGGGGAAACCAATACGGATATCACCAGATTTCTCAGATCAGACACTAAAAGCTAGGAGGGCCGAAACCAACAAATATCAAGTGCAAATAAAACATAGATACCAACCAAGAATCTTATACACAGGAAAACTAACCTTCAGACTTGATGACGAAATAAAATACTTCCAGGATGAACAAAAGTTACAAACAGAAAGCTTGCACTACAGAACATTCTCAGCAAAATATTCCATGAAGAGGAAATGGAAAACAAAAATGTAAGTCAGCAAGAAAAGAACTACACTAAAGGAAAAGCCAATGAAAGGAGAAACCAAGTCAAGCTAAAATCCAAAAATAAGCCAAAATAACCAGGGAATACAAATCATATCTCAATAATAACTCTGCATGTTAAAGGCCTAAACTCATTAATCAAAAGGTATAGATGGGCAAATTGGATTTGAAAAAAAGAAACAACAATATGCTGCCTCCAAGAGGCTCATCTCATAGAAAAGACATCCACAGACTGAAGGTGAAAGGATGGGAAAAAACATATCACACATGCTGACTCAGTAAAAAAAATAGGGGTTTCCATCATCATATCAGATAAAGTGGACTTCAAGCCAAAATTAGTCAGAAGGCATAAGGAAGGACATTTCATACTGCTTAAGGGAACCATAAATCAACAAGACTTAACCATCATAAATATTTATGCTCCAAACAATGGCACATCCACATACATCTAACAAATCCTTCTCAATTGCAGAAATCAAATAGACCACAATACTATTATACTGGGTGACTTCAACACAACTCTCTCACCACTGGAGATCTTCCAAACAAAAACTGAAAAAAGAATCCATGGACCTCAATAATACAATCAATAATTTAGACTTAACAAATATATATAAAATATTACATCCATCGAGCAAATTTACTTTCTTCTCAGCAGCACATGGATCCTTCTCTAAAACAGACCATTTGTTATGCCACAAAGCAATTCCTAGCAAATACAAAAAAAACAGAGATACTACCTTGTATTCTACCAGATTATAATGGAATGAAATTAGAAAACAATGACAAAATAAAAACATAAACTACTCCAACACCTGGAAACTAATAACTACTGAATGATTCACAGAGAGCAGAAGACATCATATGAAAAAATTCTTAGAAGTAAACAAGAACAATGATACCACATATCACAATCACTGGGACATTATGAAAGCAGTACTAAGAGGAAAATTCATTGCATGGAGCACTTTGAAGAAAAGAATAAAAGTCAACAAATAAATGACCTAATGTTACATCTCAAAGCCCTAGAAAAAGAAGAAAGATCAACACCAAAAGTAGTAGAAGACAGGGAATAAATAAAATCAGAGCTGAAATCAATGAATTTCAAACAAAAGAAACAACTCAAAAAATTGACAAAAAAAAAAGTTGGTTCTTTGAAAAAATAAACAAAACTGGTAAACTCTTTAGCCACACTAACAAAGAGAAGGACAAAGAAAACTCAAATTACTAAAATTTCTGAGGAAAAAGGAAACATCATGACAGACACTATTTAAATACAAAACACAATTACAAGCTATTCTGAAAACCTATACTCCAACAAATAGAAAATCTATAAAACATAGACAGGTTTCAAGAAACATGTGATCCTCCCAAACTGAATCAGGAAGACATACACAATTTAAACAAATCAATTTCAAGCAATGAAATAGAAGAAGCCATCAAAAGCCTAGGACCAAGAAAAGTCCAGGACCAGATGGACTCTCGGCCAAACTCTACAAGACCTTCAAACGAGAACTAACCCCAATACTCCTCAAAGTGTTTCATTAAATAGAAAAAAAGAGAACCCTTGCAAAGTCACTCTATGAAGCTAGTAATACCCTGATACCAAAACCAAAGACACATGGAGGAAAGAAAATTTCAGACCAATATCCTTGATGACCATAGATGAAAAAATTATTAACAAGCTTCTACCAAACCACATACAAAAACATATTAAAAAGATAGTGCACCACGATCAAGTTATATGCAAGGTTGGTTCAACTTCCAGAAATCAATAAATATAATCCACCAGATCAACATATTTAAAGTTAAGAATCATGATTTTTTCAATAGATGCAAAAAAACCATTTGATAAAATACAGCACCCCTTCATGCTCAAAACACTAGAAAAAAATAGGGAGAATAGGAACATACTTCAACATTGTAAAGGCTAATTATGCTAAGCCCAAGGCCAACATCATTCTAAATGCAGAAAAATTGAAAGCATTCCCTCTAAAACCTGGAACAAGACAGGGATGCCCCCTCTGTCACCACATCTATTCAACATCATCCTTAAAACACTAGACAGAGGAATTAGATAGACCAAAGAAATTAAAAGGACATGAATAGGAAAAGAAGAACTCAAACTATCACTATTTTTGGACAACAGGATTCTATATTCAGAGGATCCAAAAATTTCCACCAGAAAACTTCTAGAACTCATAAATGAATTCAGTAAAGTAACAGGACATAAAATCCACACTCATAAATCTAATGCATTTTTATTTATAAGTGATGAATCCTCTGAAAGAGAAATTAGGAAAACTACCCTATTCACAATAGCTTCAAAAAAAAAAATGAGACTCAATCTAACAAAAGAGGTGAAAGAGCTCTAAAATGAAAACTACAGAACACTAACAAAAGAAGTTAGAGAGAATCTGAGAAGATGGAGAGATCTCCCATGTTCTTGGATAGGCAGAATTAATATTGTCAAAAAGGCCATACTACCAAAAGCACTATACAAATTCAATGCAATTCCAATAAAAATCCCAATGATGGACCTCATAGAAATAGAGAAAGCAACCAGGAAATTCACATGGAAGAATAAGAAACCAACAATAGCCAAACAATCCCCAGCAGGAAAAGTGAAGCAGGAGGTATCACAATACCAGAACTTAAACTATACTATGCAGTAACAGTAACAAAAACAGCATTGTACTGGCACCAAAATAGTCAGGTAGATCAATGGTACAGAATAGAGGACACAGAGACAAACCCACATAAATACAGGTATCTCATACTTGACAAAGGAGCCAAAAACATACAATGGACAAAAGACAGCTTCTTCAACAAATGGTGCTGGGAAAACTGGAAATCCATATGCAGCAAAATAAAACTAAACCTCTAACTCTCAACTTATACAAAACTTAAACTCAAAATTGATCAAGGGTCTAGTAATTAGAAAAGAGACACTGCACCATAGAGAAGAAAAAGTACGTCCAAATCTCAGTCATGTTGGCTTAGGAGCAGACTTCCTTAACAAGACCCCAAAGCATAAGAAATAAAAGGAGGAGACAATAAATGGGATGAATTCAAACTAAAAAGCTTTTTCTCAGCAAAGGAAACAATCAACAATGTGAAGAGAGCACCTACAGAGTGAGAGAAAATCTTTACCACAGGCACTTCAAATAGGGCACTAATTTCCAGAATTCACAAAGAACTCGAAAAACTTTAAACCAAAAATACAAATAAACTAATCAATAAATGGACTAAGGAACTGAGAAGATACTTCACAAAAGAAAATTTACAAACAATAGACATATGAAAAAATGTTTAACATCTCTAATAATAAAAGAACTGCAAATCAAAACTATCCTAAGATTTCATCTCACCCCAATTAGAATGTCTATTATCAAGAATACAAGCAAAAAATAGGTGTTGGCACAGATGTGAGGGAAAAGGTACACTCATACATTGCTGCTGGGGTTGCAAATTGGTACAGCCACTCTGGAAAGCAGCATGGAAATTTCTTACAAAACTTGGAATGGAACCACCATTTGACCCAGCTATCCCACTCCTTGGCCTATACCCAAAGGACTTAAAATCAGTATACTGCAGTGATGCAGCCACATCAATGTTTATAGCAGCTCAATTCACAATAGTTAGATTGTGGATCCAACCTAGATGCCCTCCAATAGGCAAATGGATAAAGAAACTGTGGTACATATACACCATGGAATATTACTCAGCCATACAGAAGAATAAAATTATGGCATTTGGATGGAGTTGGAGAATACCATGGTAAGTGAAATAACCCAATCCCAAAAAACCAAAGGCAGAATGTTCTCTTCAATAAATGGATGATGCTACATAACAGGAGGTGAGGGGGTGAGAGAAGACAAACATTACCCATGTACAAAGATAATGACACAAATGATGTGACTCTACGTCATATAACACCAGAGAAATGAAAAGTTGTATCCCATTTGTGTATGATGAATCAAAAAAAGAAAAGAAAAAGAGAAAAAAGGCATATATTCTCAACATTAATCTGATATTCAGATTATATCAACATGGGAAAGAGCATTAATTTTATAATTTTATGAGCATTAATTTTATATCCTGCTACTTTACTGAATTCACTTATGAGTTCCAGAAATTTTCTGGTGGAACTTTTAGGCTCTTCTAAATAGAGAATCATGTCATCAGCAAATAGGGATAGTTTGAGCTCTTCTTTTCCTATTCGTATCCCTCTAATTTCTTTGGTCTGTCTAATTGCGCTGGCTAGTGTTTCAAGAACAATGTTGAACAGAAGTAGAGAAAGAGGGCATCCCTGCCTTGTTCCAGTTCTCAGGGGAAATGATTTCAACTTTTCTCCATTTAGAAAGATGTTAGCTGTGGGCTTAGCATAGATAGCCTTTACAATGTTAAGGAACGTAACTACTATGCCTATTTTTTCTAGTGTTTTGAGCATGAAAGGGTGCTGTATTTTATCAAAGGCTTTCTCTGCATCTACTGAAAAATCATGTGGTTCTTGACTTTAAGTCTGTTGATGTGATGAATTACATTTATTGATTTCATCCCCAGGATGAAACCCACTTGATCATGGTGCACTATCTTTCTAATATGCTTTTGTATGCGATTTGCTAAAATTTTGTTAAGAATTTTTGCATCTATGTTCATTAGGGATATTGTTCTGAAATTTTCTTTCCTCGATGTGTCCTTCTCTGGTTTTGGTATCAGGGTGATATTAGCTTCATAGAATGAGTTTGGAAGGGTTCTCTCCATGTGCATGGTATGTTTTTTCCCAATCCTTCATCTTTAGTCTGTGGGCATGTTTTTCTATGAGATGCGTCTCTTGAAGGCAGCATATTGTTGGGTTGTTCTTTTTAATCCAATCTGCCAGTCTATGTCTTTTGATTGATGAGTTTAGGCCATTTACATTTAGGGTTATTATTAGATATGACTTGTATTCCTGGTCATTTTGACTTATTTTTGGATTCTAATCTAACTTGGTTTTTCCTTTAATTGGCTGTTCCTTTAGGGTAATTCCTCCCTTTGCTGACTTACATTGTTGTTTCTCAAATCTTCCTCTTGGAATATTTTGCTGAGGATTTTTCTGTAGGGCAGGCTTTCTATTTGTGAATTCTTTTAGCTTGTGTTAATCATGGAATGATTTTATTAGATCTTCCAATCTGAAGGTAAGGTTTGCTGGGTATAAAATTCTTGGTTGGCATCTATTTTCTTTCAGTGCTTGGAATATGTTGTCCCAGGCCCTTCTTGCTTTTAGGGTCTGGGCTGAGAAATCTACTGATATTCGTATGGGTTTCCCCCTATATGTTATCTGATGTTTTTCTCCTGCAACCTTTAAAATTCCATCTTTGTTTTGTATGTTAGGTATTTTCATTATAATGTGTCTGGGTGTGGATTTGTTGTGATTTTGTGCATTTGGTGTCCTATAAGTCTCTTGAATTTGATTTTCCATTTCATTCATCAGATTTGGGAAATTTTCTGATATTATTTCATTGAACAGATTATTCATTCCTTTGGTTTATATCTCTGTGCCTTCCTCAATCCCAATAACTCTTAATTTGGTCTTTTCATGATGTCCCATAATTCTTGGAGGTTCTGTTCATAATTCCTTACAATCTTCTCTGGCTGGTTGAGTTTGTTTTCAAGATTAAATATTCTGTTTTCATTTTCTGAGGTTCTGTCTTCCAAGTGATTTAGCCTGTTGGTTAAGCTTTCTATTGAGTTTTTAATTTGGTTTATTGTATTCTTCATTTCAAGGTTTTCTGTTTGGCTTTTCTTTCAGAATCTCTGTCTCTTTATTGAAATGATCTTTTGCTTCCTGCAGTTGCTCTTTTAGCATTGCCTGCATTTGCTCTCTTGACTCCTCGTTCACTTCTCAGATCATTTTAATTATGTACAACTCCCCTTCTGAGAATGCTTCTGCCATGTTGTAGTTTGATTCTTTTGGTATAGTATCTGGGTTTGTTTGGGACACTTTCTTCCCATGTTTTCTCATGTTGCTAGTTTATCTTCCCCTCTAGTAGTGCGAATCCTAGGTACTGCCCCTTAAAGACTTATGGGTTCCTGCCTATTTTCAATACCTCCCCTTAAATTGAGAGATCAATATTAGCAGCACACCATATAAACAATATGTGTCCTTAATCTAAAGAGTCCCTATTAAGATATTAACAGCGTTTTCTTAATAAACAGAGATGAGTTCAAATTATCATCTACATCATCGATAAGGACTGCAATTTCTAATGTTGGACAGGGAGGATGAGGAGGGGTATAGGACAAAACACTAATGAGAAAAGAAGTGAGTCTATAGATATACTATGTCATATGAATAGTGGAAGTGGAATTAAAATAAATAGGTTGTTAGTGTGAGAAAAAAGCGATTTTCCAAGAAAACGGATATATAAGAGGAAGATAGAGTGATAGGCATATTAATAAAAGAAAAAGGTAGGAATATAGTGGGTATATTAGGAATAATGGAAGTAATACAACTAATTTAAAAACGTTCTGCAACAAAAAATATACTGTACAGTTCAATCCTCTTATTTTTCAGTGGCCTAATGTTTGAGAGGTGCTTGATCAAGCAGTGACCCAAGAAGGGTGCTGTCCCACTACCGCCAGGTTGGGAATGATCAATGCTTCTGAGCAGAGGCGACCTGGTGTTGATAAACGATCAGTCACAACACAGGCGCTAGACCCCAGGCCAGGGTGTGGGCCTAGGCACTAGACCAAGTTGAAGAGGGAATTCAGACCTGGGCTCAGTGATGGAGACACTGGGCTTGATGGCCCAGGCAGGCCTGAGCTCCGTGCTGGGGACTCAGGCAGCCGGAGGCAGGTGCTCTCTCTAGGAGACACTGTAAAATGGCGCTGGGAGGCCGGAGGTCCGTGCTAGGGATTCAGGCAGCCGCAGGCGGTTCTCTTTCCCTAAGATGCTATAAAATGGCACCAAACAGCCTGAGATCCGAGGTGGGGACTCAGGCAGCCACAGGTGGTTGCTCTCTCCCAGAGACACTGTAAAATGGCACCGAACGACCTGAGATCTGCGCTGGGGACTTAGGCCACCACAGGCGGGTGCTCTCTCCAGGAGACACTGTAAACTCTCATGAGTCTTTTAAAGTACCCATATTAAACTGCATATAAAAATAATTATCAGGAGCTGGGACTGTGGCTCAGTGGTAGAGCACTTGCCTACCACACACATCTGTGTGATGCAGCATCACATAAAAATAAATAAATAAAATAAGGGTATTGTATCTATCTACAACTAAAAAAATTTTTAAAAATTACCAATAACATATAAAATCTCCAAAAGTTATACTAACCAAAATTGACAAGCATCAAACTACTAATTCCAAATAGCTAAAAAAAAATCTTTAAAATAAGCATCTTTTTGTTTTACTGAATTATATTGGAATAATCAATAAAGCTATCTTAGATCTTATTTTAGTTATACTTTGTGCATGACTTATTCTTAGAAATTAAAACTCCAAGAAAAAAAGAACTTATTTGACACTCCTGAAGTGAAACACATAATAATAAACAAGAAAATTCATTTTTCGTACCTTAAGATAGCAGTGAACATAGCAATAATGAAGCAAATTATCAGAAGGCTGAGTAAGGTTGCTGACCACATGCACCAAGTGCTCAGCATACATTGGGACAGAATGTTCCAGATTGATTTTATCCACCAGTATCTGAATGGATGGCAAAGGCCGAAGAGACTGGAAGTTTGTAGTGTTCATAAAAGTAGTTGAGTTCTAGAAAATAAAAGTATTCACTTTTGTATTTCAGCAGTAGAGCAGTGACTGATATACAATTCCTTCTATACAAGCTTCAGACTTGCAGTGAAAGTAAGTCAATCTACCAAATATGAACATCTACCTATTTTAAGTATGCCCCATATTTCAAAGAATGCATGTTTTTTTCTAAAGTTATCATTACCTTTTAGCTAATTCTTTGTATCTTCTCAATGAGCTTCACAGTATCACTACATGCCTCAGTATGATGAAAACATTCCTTCTCAAATTAAGTTCAATCATTAAAAAAATTGGTCTAAATATCCCAGAACTAGCAATCTTTTCATTTCTTTCCCTTTACTTACATTTGGATGATTACAGAAACTAAGGGACTATACCAGACAATGTAAAAGACATTCACAATAAGAAACCATGCAAAAGGAAAAAATATCTGATCCCAATCATATTTACTAATAATACTTACATTAATAGCATATAAAGTCATAGGAATCTTGAGGAGGGCTTGGTGGTCTCAGTTGTTACAGAACCATTTGGGACATCTAAATAAATATGTGTAAGTTTCAAGATATCCAGAGAATGTGCCCTAATTAGTAAGTAACCCCATTCCATAGTAGAACTAACTCCCTTAGAATATCCTCCCCATGGTGCTCAATGAGTAATGCCATGACCTTCTAACCAGGAGGATGAGAAAATATATGACAAGAGTATTTTCCTTTTCTTGTTTGGTCTGGCTTTCACTGTCATAGTAACACTTCCATTTTACAGACTGTGTCTAAAGATGCTAAATGTTACATGACACTTTTCCAAACCAAAAACCAATACATCAGTACTGAGAATATACCTAAAATTGAAGAAACTGTACATACAATCCTAATTGTTTATTCATTATTAATAATTCTACAACCAACACTTCTTTAGTAATTGCTTTATTTTATTTAACTATCTTTGATTACTGAAAAGAAAAAAAAAAAAAAAACGAGTAAAGCACAGAACTCTAGAGTATGGAACTCAATAAATTCTTACACCTATAATTACCACCCACTTGAAGCACCCTGAAAGGGTGCCCAATGTCCTTTTCCGGGCAACTCTAAATACTCTCCTGCGGGAGCCAATATTCTCACCACAGCTTAGTTTCTTCTTGAACTTGAAAAACTTGGAATCACACAGTGCACATCTTTCATTCAACATAACATCTGTGGGAATTATCTATGCTAGTCATTCTTTCAACTGACACTTTCATCACCAGTGGTTCTATTTCTGATAATCTTACTTTAAAAAACTACTTTTTCTGGTATTAAAATAGACTATTTCTTCTTTTGATTAGCTTTTAAAAGGTACACATTTCTACCCTTTATCTTCTCACCTGTGCCCCCCTTATACTTTCCAACTCCAAATTTTAATTTCATTCATTTTTATGGATTGGGGTGTCTTATGAAAACTTCAATGTTTTTCTCTCTTTCCTTCAAGTTACTAAAGTTACATGTGTAATAACCCCCATTGTTTTTCTGTATGTACTGTTGGACACTGAACCCAGGGTCAGACAAGCACTCTACCACCGAGCTACCCAGTCCTCCAATATCTTAATCACCTCTAACACTACTGCTATTATTTTCTTTCACATTCAATTTGTTCTATTTTTTTAGTATACTTATTTTTATTAGGCAATTCACATCAAGGATATAAATTATAGAGGCTCTTTAAAATATTATCTTCCTTCAAAATGAGCTCACTATTCTTTAGCAAATGCATAGAATAGAAGCAGATCATCTTGGTCCTCCTGTGCATGAATAGAATTAGGCACTATTGGGACGAATCTGCTTCAACTAGTACTTACTGACAGACTGTGGCTCTTGTAAGATATGGGAAATCTGTACCTTCCACTCAATTTTGATGTGATCATAAACTGCTCTAAAAAATAAAGTCTATTTTTAAAAAGCAGGGAGAAACAAAATGGAAATGACAGGGAATACTGATATTTCAATTTTCTTCCTTGAAATTTTCTCCAAATGCAATACTCACTAGTGGTCCATATAGAGCAAAAATACAAAATGAAATGAATTCCTCATAGTTACTTCTCTACCATAGTTATTCTTTCCTTTTTTTTTTTTTTTTTTTTTAGACAGGGTCTCACTAAGTTGCTTAGGACCTCATTAGGTTGCTGAAGCTGGCCTTGAATTTTCGATCCTCCTGTCTCAGCCTCCCAAGTCACTGAGTCAACCAGAGTGCCCTACTGCACCTGGCTATGAAGTTACTTTCTAAGAATTACCAGTTACATTGCTTTCACTCCATGATAGATAAAGATATAAGCAGAAATTTTATTTAATAGCCACAAACACGCACACATGAGGGGAAAAAAGTAAACTGTAATTATACCTTTCCTCCAATAATGACAGGAAGCAAGCAATCCAGCAAGTTGAACTCAGCCATGAAAATCGTACAGGTACATTTGAGGAGAGTAACACTTGTATGTCGAGTAGGAATATACTCCTCCAAAGAAGCCACTTCTTCAGGATTCAATATTGGTTCATTTTCATCCTTCATTTCTAAAATGAAAAATGAACTTTAATGAAGCATATTTTTAAATACCTAATTTTCTTAAACAATTGAAAAATGAACTAATCAATTCCCAAATTTTAAGCAAAATTCTACAGTTTCTTTTCAACAATGAAGCAATTCTAAAATAAGTTACTTCAGAATGTCATATAAATTACTCTAGAATATAAATGTATAGATCTTTGCTATCACAAAATTAATTTTTAAAATATTTGGTCAGGTTATTTCCAATTCTGTTTTTTTAAAATGCTTTTTAGTGTATTATAGTCATATGTAAAAGTGGAGTCCCTCTTGACATTAACTGTACATGCAAGAAATACAATTTGTTCTTCTTCAGTCCCCAGTAGCTCCTCTTTTCCTTCCCTCCTCCCTCTCCTTGTTCCTGTTCCTCTACTGGTCTTCCCTCTATTTACTGTTTTCTTTTAATTAGTATGTTGTAGATAGAAAGGTAAAATTCACTGAGGTTTATTCCCATATATTCATGTATTTACACAGCATAATTTGGTCAATTTTGTTTCACCCTTCTTTCCTATTCCTGTTCCTCTTTTCTCCTTCTCCTTCACAGATTGGCCTTCTATTTTCATGAAATGTACCCCCTACTCCTTTTATTTTTGTCTAGCTTCCACATGAGTGAAAACATTCATCCTTTGACTTTCTGAGACTGGCTATTTCACTTAGCATACACTCTCCAGTTTCAGTTCATTTATTGGCAAATCCATAATTTCATTCTTCTTTATGGCTGAGAAAATATTCATGTATATATACAACATTTTCTTTATCCATTCATCTGCTGATGGGCACTTGGGCTGGTTTCATGACTTAGTTATGGTAAATTGTGCTGCTATAAACATTGATGTGCCTGTATCACTAGATAGGCTGATTTTAGTTCTTTCGGACAAATACCAAGGAGCTGGATGGCTGAATTAAATGAGTTATTTGGTGGGTCTATTCCTAATCTACTGCAGAGATCCATAATGCTTCCAAAGTGGTTATGCTAATTTGCAGTACATGCATGAGGATACCTTTTTCCCCCACATCCTCACCAGCATTATTTTTTGTATTCTTGATAATTGCAATTCTAACTGGAATGAGATAAAATTTCAATGTAGTTCTGATTTGCGTATTCCTCATTGGTATAGATGTAGAACATTTTTCATATATTTGCTCTCCATTTGTATTTCTTCTTTTGTAAAATGTCTGTTTAGTTCTTTTCTCCATTTATTTATTGGGGTGGGGTTTTTTCCCCCAGGGTTAATTTTGTTGTTCTTGTTTTGCTTACATTCTGGGTATTAATCCCCTTTTCTAGGAGTAGCAGGCAAAGATTTTCATAAGCTCTGTCTTTACTGTTGTATCTTTTGCTGTGCAGAAGCTTGTTAATCTGATTCTTTCCCATTTATTGATTCTTGGTTTTATTTCTTCAGCTTGAGGAGTCTTGTTAAGGAGTTGGTAGCTATGCCAATATGTTGTCAAGCTGACCCTATGTTTTCTTCCAGGACTTGCAAAGTTTCTGGTCTAATTCCTAGGTCTAATTTTGATTTACTTTGAATTGACTTGATTTTCATTTCAGGTCTAATTCAGATCAACTTTGAATTAACTTTTATGCAAGAAACTAACCAAATACTCATCAACATTAGTGTGGATAAATAGTTACAATACACAATAGAAACTTACACTGCAGTAAGAACATATCTCATAAACATAAGGTGAGCTAAAGCCAGAGACAAAAGGGCACATATGGTGTAATTCCATTTATGAATTCAAAATACACAAAACTAAATCAATGATGTAAGGGTAGTGATTACTCTTTAAGACAGAATATTTAGTAACCAGAAGAGGATTTTTGAAGAGCTGTTAAGTTTTTATTTCCTGACCAATTACTTAAAAAGATGTGGTTAGTATGAAAATTTCACAGCACTCTATCCGTAAGTTTTGTGTACCTTCCATTGTGTGTGTGTGTGTTTCAATAAAAAGCTAAGGAAAAAGAGTACAGTATAAGTGCTAATAACTTAAAATTTAATACATATGCACTCAAAAATATATGTATATGAATGCACAGGAAGCTCTCACTTATCCTCAGTGCTGTTGTGAAAGAATCTGTTATCACAGTTGTGGTTCAAATATCAATTGCCAATTTATATTAACTAAGTAATTGCATAAATTATAAACTAGTTCTTTAGTCTATAAATCATTAGGTAAATAATAAATGAGCATTCTGATCAAAAAACAATCACATCACTTCTCTCAATTGTTTCAGGCTGAGATAGTAGTTACAGTACATCTGCTACTAAGCTCAGAATAAGACAGCAAAGTAAGTAGTTATGTTGCCTAATGTGCCACTGATAAACCTACATGACATTTTACAAAACTGAAGAATCCAAACAGAAAGATAAAAATGCTGCAAAGAAAACAAAAATTGGCAACAATGGAAGTGAAATTCTAATTGAACATAAATGGAGAAACAGAAGAGGTAACCTTGGAAGTATCAACACTGGACCATTTCTAAAGACTCTAAGAGAATTCAGTGAAAACAAACCAATGACATAACAAGGTGATAAAAAGAATGAGGATGTCCCAAGGTGACATGAGCAAGTTCACAAGTTCTCATTAAAGGGAAATATGAACTCTGAAACTACAAGTATATAGGACAAAATAATGGAATCTTATCCAAACCTAGAAAGGAGTTATGGAAATTTATCAAGGCATAGGAAAGATATTTCATCCTTTAGGTTGTACCAGAAGAAGACAAGAACTATTCAAACAACTCATTAAATTTTTTCCCACAAACTTTAAAGTTTACTTTATAATTCTTTACTATTCCTTTTAGATTTTTTACTTTTCTACATATTTATAACCAACAATAAGTTTTGAGGGGGCTGAGGTTGTGGCTCAGTGGTAGAGCACTTATCTAACATGCGTGAGACACTAGGTTCAATTCTCAGCACCACATATAAACAAATGAATAAAGGCCCATCAACATCTAAAACAATTTTAAAAAATAAGAGTTTTGAATGGTTTGATAAAAATTTCTAAAGTTTTTGTGATAATTCTAATTTTTTCCCAATTATTAAGATCAATTTGCATGGCAATTTTTATAGTTCCAAACCACTATGGAACATGAGGACTTTTTATATATTAAACTAATATCAGTTACCTGTTATTTTTTTAATTTAACATTACATTCTTTAGATGACCAACTGCTTCAAATGAAGACTAATTACAGGTATGACATAATTCCATTGTAGCAGAGGTTGCTCATTGTCCTGGAGTAGTCACTGCTTCCTTTCTGCATTTAGCAATAAAACTCTCTGAATTTAACTGAAGTATAATGCACTTCTTGTACAGATTACCTTGTAGTTAGATGTAAGCACATGTCACTCACCATTTTGGTTAATGGAATGAAAAACCATTTCCTTAAAATGAAACTACATACATACCATTTTCTTCTGACTTCCCTTCTTGCTGATTAAAATTAAATACTGTAATGGTAAGACAACACTGATCACTACTCTACATCACTAGCTCTAAGATAAAAATAAAAGAGTTATTAGTAGAGGCTGGGTAGGGTGGTGGAGAGGGTGGATAAAGCAAAGTTAGACAGCAGGTACCAAAACAGAATTAGATACAAGGAAAAAGTTCTGATCCTCCACAAAGGGATGGCTATGGTTCACAATAACCTATTACATATTTAATGATGATCTAGAAGAAATGAATTGAAGTCCTCAAACATAAAGAAATGATAAGGAGGGCTGGGGTTGTAGCTCAGTGGTAGAGCGCTTGTCTAGCATGTGTGAGGCACTGGGTTCAATACTCAGCACCACATAAAAATAAATAAATAAAGGTAAGAAAAAAAAAAGAAATGAGAAGGAAATACTAAAATCATCATGATTATATAAGACACAGAAAGACAAATACTACATGTTCTAAGTGATTTTTTACTTGTGCATAACCAATCCAATGGAGGAAAGACCACCATAACAAAAAATAGTGCTTACTGGAGCAACTGGAAATGCAAAGGCAAATAAATATCTACCTACCTAAAACACACTCCTTATGAAAAAACAAATGAATTCAAAGTAGATCAAATTTATATGTCAAATTAAAAGTGGGCAAAAGACATGAACTGAGTGAAAAAAAAATTATAATGACAAATAAGCACATGAAGAGGTGTTCGACGTTATCAGTCAATGAAGAAAGGATACTTAAAACTACAATGAGACTGCAGACTTAATTAAAGCTACATACCTATCAGAATGACTAAAATTTAAAAAGTGACAATACCAAATGGTGCAAAGATGTAAATAAACTGGATCACTCATTCCCTGCTGATGGAAATGTAAAATGGTACAGCCGCTCCTAAAAACAATTTGGCAATCTTTTTCAAAAATTAAATACACAACTACTATATGACCTAGAAATTGCACAATTGGGCATTTATCCCAAAGAAATGAAATTTGATGTTCTCACAGAAACCAGTGGATAATTACTAAGAGCAGCTTTATTTGTAATAGACCAGGAACAGACGCATTTCAAATGTCCTTGAATTAATTCACACTTTAGTAAATATATACAATGTAACACTACCTAGCAATAAACCACTGATATATGCAACAAGTAGGATAATCTCCAGAGAATTATACTAAGCAAAAATAAGCCAATGTCAGAAACTTATATAACTTATATACTGAATGATTTCAATTATATAACACTTAGGAAATGATAAAATTTTAGAAAGGGATCACATTAATAGTTTTAGGGGTTAGGGATAAAAGAAGAGAGAAGGATAAGATAGAAGGATGTGGCTGTAACGCAACACAAGGGACCTTTACAGTGTTGGAATTGTTCATTTTGAATGTGGTCAGGGACAGACAAACCTAGATGGCTGATAAAATTGTATACAACTTAATATATACACAGGCGCACTCACATACACACACACAGAAAAGAGTACAAGTAAAACTGGGAAGAGACAATTTTTTAAAATAATGAATAATGTACAATGACTCTGGTAATTACTATTAAAGTAGTAAGTTAATAACTTTACTACTCAAGATCTTCCAATGATTTCCACCAATTCAGAATAAAATTCAAGGGCACCTTTTAATAGCTCAGCTGGTAGAAGACTGTAGACTGAACAGACATCTGTAGAATAAAATCCAAATTCCTTTGACCCTGAGGCCTAACAGAGTGATGTCTACCTCACTGACTTACCAGTATTTATTATGGTTCACCTATTGTAGCCTGTTTTTCTCTTTTTATAACCTGCCAAGATATCCCTACCTTAACCTTTGCTTAAACTCTCTTTTCTCCAGTAACCACAAGAGTCACTTCCCTACACAGTTATGGGTCAGCACATGTAAAAACTCTTCAGAGATGACTTTCCTAGTTACCTAACTACAACAAGTCTCCTCTCCACCTATCTTTTGCACTCTTACCTATATTATTTTATTTTATTCTCATAGCACTTACCAATGTCCAAAATAATATGCTTACTTGTTAAGTCTGTCCCAACCATTAGGACATAAGGATAGAGATTTCATATATCTTATCTGCCACACTATCCTAGTACACAGAAGAGTATCTGGCATGACACAGGTATTCTGGTAAGTTACAATCTATAAAGGCATGAACATGTCAAACACTGGGCACTAGGCACTATGCTTTTTACATGTAGTTTTTACATGTACTATTTCAATTAGTGCTCACAACAATATTTGGACATACATCCTACTATTTTTCATCATTTAGTATAACAGTAAGGTTGCTGTGTAAAAAGTAAAACAGAAGCTTCAACAAAAAACACAAGCTTATTTCTTTTTACACAACAACTAGAGTCTAAGTGATACGGTGCTACCACAGTACTGAGGACCTAGGTTCTTTTTACCTTGCTGCTCTGTCATCCTTACCCCTGCAGCTCTCAGCCCAAAGTATAGGATGGCAGCTCCAATTCCTACTAATATGTTTATTTTTCAAAAGAAGGAAAGGGAAAAGGAAAAAGGGCATGCTTTTTTCCATTTAAAGTCATGATCCAAAACTCCAAGCATACGAAGTTCATTTCCCATCATGAGCCAGAACTCATGTGATGTAAAATATTTATTACCATTACAGAAATTTCTATTATAAAAATAAGAGGAAAATAGATATTGGGAAGACAATTAGCCACCTCTATCATAATAATTGAATGCAGTACAGAGAAAGAGAAATGGAACACCAGAAATGTTTGTTAAATTTTCTAAGGTTATTAAAAAGTAGGGTTCAGATTTCAACTAGTCTGACTCCATAGGCAAAGTTCTTCACTATTATCATATATTCCTTCATTACTATATTCTGTTCTACTCTACTCAAGAGCTTTATTTTATTAACAAGGAATTTGTATTTTTATGAAACTAATAATCACACATTTGTACCATATACAAAAAAACTAGTTATACAAAAAATTCATTTTTACCAGTAGTACCAACATTTTCTTAAATGTTAAATATGTATTTTTAGAGGCCATTTTTATATCTGGCTCTTAGAATCCATTAATGTGAAAAATAACAGTCATAATTCACAAGCATACACTAGAAAGGGCCTCAAAAGTATATGACAATTAAATACCAGCAAATAAAGTACTGATGCAAATGATTTCTAATTTTTTCTCTCTCCTAGAACTTGCACACAAAAGGTCATTCTCTAAATTGACAGAACACATAAAAGTCCTTGCTGATAGGCAAAATATACTAAAGATGGAAAGTTAGCAAAACAGGACAAATTGGAGTACATAATCATTTAAATCAACTAGCATAGATTCAGAATTAAACCAAAAACAAACCTGGTTTTAGCCTGCTATATGGTTCATATTCATGTTCCAAGGCACAAACAATCATTTTCAAAATCCTATGGACTGCACTGCTATCCAAGCGAAAATCAAGGGGACCTACAACAAGAGTTTTCGTAGACTTCTCTTGAACTGTTCCCGAATCTTCATTTTTCCCTGAAGGAAAGTCTTGTTGAATTGCAGAACCTATAAGAAGTCCAATTTTATTTTAGTAATTTAAGCATCAGATATACCAAGTATATATTTTAATATTACACTTTTATCTTTTTAGTTTGTAATAGCTAAATGCCTAAAAAGCATTTCTCAATCAGCTAGATACAGAGAGCCCTCATTATTTATCTTTACATCCATGCACATTCCTGTTATCTAATGTTACAAAAAGGGCTATAAAATCAAAATAGTCACTCTTAGAAACTATTCTGTAAAACCTAAAGATCTTAGATGCATTGTTTTTTAAGTTTTTGTTTTTGTTTGTTGGGGGGTACTGGGGAATGAACTCAAGGGCACTCAAACACTGAGCCACATCCGCACACCGGAGTCCCATTGTTTTTTGTTTGTTTGTTTGTTTGTTTGGAGACAGGGTCACTCTTAGTGCCTCACTTCTGCTGAAGCTGACTTTGAACTCACGATCCTCTTGCCTCAGCCTCCCAAGCCACTGGGATTATAGGCGATGTGCCACCACACCAGGCAGATCCATTGTTTTTTAACTAGAAAGACTTTGGAGGACATTGCACTTTACTACAATTTATCTTCAAGTTTCACTGAAAGTAAGTTTAAAAATATATGTTCACGAGGGACCTTGAGGGTACTGTATCAACCATCAAAATGAATGTTGTTACCTTCATTGAAATATTCCAGAATAAAACTATTATGACCTTGCTCCATGATGCAGTCCTATATCCCTGTATCCTTCATCTGCCCTTACACTGAAGAGGAACAAAAGCTTTTCTAAAGAAATCTTGATTCTAGCTACAGACATACCTTATGACCTAACATGTAGTCTTCTTTTATTAGAGATCTGACATAATTACATAAATTTATTATATGTGACAATATAAAATATTTTTAATTCTTAAGTTGTTTTGTTCATTCCAAGAGGAAAATAAGGCTTTTCAACATTAATAAACCTTTAGAATCTAGAAGGACCTAATAAATACAAAAAGTCTCTATCTATACCTTCTAATAACTTAACAAAAATACACACAAAGGAGTACAGTTAATCTTTAGCGTCAGCATGGACAAAATTAAATTTATTACTTATGTATTTACTGAGATGATTCAGCAGGGAGAAATTTTTTAAGGTGACAATGTAATACAAATTTGAAATCTGTAAGACCATGCACAAACTTACTCGTCAATTAAAACGCACAAAGTTACCACATGCACCTCAGATAAAGCAGTAATCTCCAGGATATATAAAGAACTCAAAAAACTTAACACCAAAAATACAAATAACCCAATCAATAAATGGGCTAAGGAACTGAACAGACACTTCACAGAAGAAGAAATACAATCAATGAACAAACATAAGAAAAAATGTTCGTCAATAGAAATGCAAATCAAAACTGCTCTAAAATTTCATCTCCCTCCAGTCAGAATGGCAATTATCAAGAATACAAGCAATAATAAGTGTTGACGAGGATGTGGGGGAAAAGGTACCCTCATGCATTTCTGGTAGAACTGCAGATTGGTGCAACCACTTTGGAGAGCAGTATGGAGATTCCTTAAAAAACTTGGAATGGAATCACCATTTGACCCAGCTATCCCACTCCACCGTTTATACCCAAAGGACTTAAAATTAGCATACTACAGTGACACAGCCACACCAATGTTTATAGCAGCTCAATTCACAATAGCTAGATTGTGGAACCAACCTAAATGCCCTTCAATAGATGAATGGATAAAGAAACTGTGGTATATATACACAAGGGAACATTACTCAGTCATACAGAAGAAAAAAATAATGGCACCTGCAGGTAAATGGATGGAGTTGGAAAATATCATGCTAAGTGAAATAAGGCAATTCCAATAAATCAAAGGCCAAATGTTTTCTCTGATAAGTAGATGCTGATACATAACAGGGGGTGGGAGGGGGTAAGGAAAGAATGGAGAAACACCGGATTGTATCGAGGGAAATGAGGAGTGGGGAGGGGGCACAGGAAAGGAAAGATGGTGGAATGAGACAAAACCATCATACCCTACGTACATGTATGATTACACGAATGGTGTGACTACATCGTGTACAACCAGAGAAATGAAAAGTTGTACCCTATTTGTGTACAATGAATCAAAAAAAGTATGAATTTAATCTTACACATATTTCTGATATGCCTAATTAATAGTGACACACAGGAATCAAGTATAAATAACACCATTTATATCTACCATAAAAGGTTATGGGAATTAAAAAACTAATATATGTAAGACACTTAAAACAAAACTCCGTATTTAAATCCAATAAATATTAGCTATTATTATCATCCTCATCCCTATATAAGTGAATCAGGTTCACAATGAGAAACATGAACATTTAAATATAGCTACACTAAAAGCAAGAAAGGAAAAAATAAAAAATTGAAAAAATATGAAGACATACCTATTTATCTGACTGTTCTTAACAAACCATATAATGACCATTAATTTAAATGCCTAATTCAGCATTACTTGATGGCTTCTTAAGAAATTTTTTGATGTCCTATGCATCCATAGTACCTATCACCTAACATATGTTATGCTGGATATTAGTCAAAAGACTAAGATAAAATAACACAGCACATAGAAATCATTTTTAATACATTAATATTAAAAATTAAAAAGAGAACCTTTCTTTCAATATAAAAAAGACCAAATTAATAAACACATCATATGTGTACATAAAGTATCAAAATGATGAAAGATTTTAAAACATCATTTACTTCTTATAATAAAATAAAATAATAATTACACACAAAACATTATAAAACTTATGGGTTTATCAACTCTGACTTTCTGGCTTTGAAACAAACTCTGTTTATTTTTTGTTTGTTTGTTTGTTTGTTTGTTTGTTGGCGGGGAGGGGCATACCAGAGGATTGAAATCAGGGGCACTCAACCACTGAGCCACATCCCCAGTCCTAGTTTGTATTTTACTTAAAGACAGGGTTTCACTGAGTTGCTTAGCTCCTCACTGTTGCTGAGGCTGGCTTTGAACTCGCAATCCTCCTGCCTCAGCCTCCCCAGCCACTGGCATTACAGGCATGTGCCACCATGCCTGGCACAAACTTTCTTTTTAATAAAAAGACCTATATAACCTTCAAAATGAATTCAGTTCAGAAAATAAACTGTTCTTTTGGACAAGTTAATGTAGTATGAAATTCAATCTTTACATTTTTAATATTTAGTACATATATGAGACCTGTTGGTTATACAAAATGTCTTTTCCATCAACTGTACAAAAAGAAAAAGGACAAAATGTCAATATTCCAAGAAAATTCTAACATAACATTAAAATTAAACCATTCCCCAAGTACCAGAAGGTAAATCTAACATAACAGAATACAATCAGTCAAGGGCCAATTGACTGTAAAGATGCCTTTGTTTCTATTGTTCAAAGAAGGGCAAACAAAAAGACAAGAAGCCAATACCTTTGCCACTGGTGCTCTCCATTGTGTACAAGTAATCCATGTAAAAAGCCCCAAACCTTTGCATTCCAGCTATCTCAGTATATGTCTCCTGCCAAAAAAGCAATGCAAACAGACACTGTATAGAAGAAAGTTGAGTATAAAACTTGATGGTCAGATATACATCCTTACATAGATTTTATCAACTCAAAGGATTACCAAAACAAAAGCACAGAGGTTACTCAAAGAATTCACTTCTAAGAAAGGTAATATTACCTCTACTGCAGACCACAGAAAAGGACATCCAAAATTCTACTACACGTTTTGACCACTTTATCCACAACGTCTAGTTAATGAGTATCTATAATGGAATAGATATTATACTCTTGACCATTATCATTATCACAAAACTGCCTAATAATGTACACTCTCAAATGGGTCTTAAATATTTTAGTTTAAACACTCAAGATATACTAAAATATTCTAAATGTATGTTAATTATGCAAATAAACATTAAATTCTTTACTATTAACTATGAAAATGAATCTTTTTAAAAGGTTTTTTAAGTTGTAGATGAACAAAATACCTTTATTTTATTATTTATTATGTGATGTTAAGGCTCAAACCCAGTGCCTCACACTAGGCTAGGGAAGCACTCTACCATTGAGCTACAACCCCAGCCTGAAAATCAATCTTAATGAAAAGTTAAAATGTGAAAATTAATCTTAAGGTAACTTTTTTGAACTTTAAATTTATTTCATAAATTAATATTACATAAACATTTATATACTCCTAGATGAAAAACTCACATAGTACTAAAAAGCATACAGAGTGAAAAGCAAAATTCATTTCCTCTCATCAATCTCATGCTAGAAGTAACAAAAATCAACAAAGAAAATTCTATACATTTCCTCCAAGACTATTTCAGCAGTACCTGGACAAACATACTATGGTTATATATTATAAAAAATTAAAAACCTCTGTGCCTTCCGTAAGCCTATCTGGATGTAGAAGCTGGGCAAAAACATTCTAACATTCTGTTTCAGTAAACAGTTTGCATTCAGAAGATATTATCTGAGAAGAAAGATGGCACACTTGAGTGTTCACCCAATCAATAGTGCAGAATTTGGCTCAAATATATATTCTCTGACCTTATGATGAGCTGCATCCAAGATAAATTCTGCACGAGTACCATTATTCTCTGGGCTTCGGTAATCAAACAATGAATTTGTAAGGTATGTCAAACCTTTTGTGCTCAAATTTTCACCACAAATGAAGAAACAGGCTTCCTGAAAACAAATGTAAAATTTCTAAACAGGAGGAAAAATCATTAAACTGTTAAAGAAAATAAAACCCTAACTTCATAATACCCATTCAATATTATTAATACTTGAGGTACTGTAAAAAGATAAAGAATGCTATCTCCACTTCCATCACCTATTTTTGCAAAGAGCATTTTACAAACCAAAAAGGAACTCTAAGCAGCTGCCATAAACAAGAGAGAACATTTATGAATTGGAAAATATTTGGAACTCGTGTCCAGGTGTTAAGTGCTACCAACTTTTTAAATTCCCTTGTGTTCTAGAATTTCTTGCAGGGGAAATGTAAAGGAAAACAGTAAAGCTTCTTCCTCAAGCCAATGATATGTGCAGTCTAGCAGATTTTGTAAGGTTAAGCACTTCATTGTCCCTGCTTCAAATTCAAAAAAAAAAAAAAAAAAGGGAAAGAAAAGAAAATTTTAACTTACAGTTTCACTTCTATTCATATTTTCTTCAAAATCTTTAACACCCATAATTCCTTTAAGACACATGGCTCGGCAGCCTACAAACCCAATCTGGCAGTCAAAGAAAGGATCTCCCATCATAAGGGCCTACAAGAAGAAGGGAAACATTAGAACTAAGAACACATTTAATATTAAAGGCTTTCTTTAGAGAATGGCTAAATTAGCTAGACACCTTGAGACAGCCAAATGTATTTTCCTTAGATTATAAACTGTATGAAAGTAAGAAACATCTGTGTTGTTTCTGTACTCTCAAGCCTTTGTAGGCTCAATGATTTATACTTCATCACCATTAATATGCACATAGACATTCACACATACATATGTTAAAGAAACAAACCAAATGAAGGAATAAATTCATGTTGCATATTAAAGCATTTGTTAAAGAAGTAATTATTTCAAACAATACTAATGACTACTAAAATGTACAAGAATATTTTAAATGTTCTACTATTATTAACTATCATTAACTTGTTAACTATAAATATTAACTTTAAGAACATTCAAAGACTTTTTAAAAAATGCATTCAATACGGAGAGATTACCTCAATGGTAGTTCCTTCTTGTTCCCAACACAATACTTCTTTAGATTTTACTTTCTGTGGACTATAATAACTACTCTCAGCTTGCATTTCAGTGAGCTAAAAAATAAGAATATTAAGCAAATCAAAACAAGCATTTAATGGTAATATGCTATCATTATTATGATGACCTGATGAAAACATGGACAATTTTAAGACTCAGGAAACTTTATTATTTAAGCAGGAAAACAGGTGCTGCAAAAACAGCTGTAACTTGTTACTCATGGAATTAAAATTGAGCATGCTAGTCTACACTTATTTATCACTTTTTAATAATCCTTTCTTAAGACCGCTTTAAAAAGTTAAAGCTATGAAGAATAACAATCTCACTTATAAAACAATTCATATATTCAGCCAAAATTTACATATATTATAAATTCATTTATTTTCAACAGCATATTCAGCCACATTTAATTTCAATTACTTCTAAGTTTTCTCACTATTTGTAATTATAAAAAGAAGAAAGCAAGCTGTGAAGAAACACAAGTAAGGCAACAAAAGTTTTTGGTCCCATGAAGAAGTTAGGACCCTGGGTGTTCCCTGTCAAAGTCTCATATTATATCTCATAGACTCACTCAGTTATGCAACAAATATTTTTTGAGTGCCTTCTGGATAACAAAGACTAAAAAAAAAAATACCTACAAAAGCAAAAAATGTGTTTACAAAGTATTACTTATATTATCAAAATTAGATCATTTAAATCATTTTTAAAATGTACTTCTCTATATACAATGTCATATCCCATTATGGAACATGGTTCAGAAAAAAAAGCATCAACTGAAGTCCACAATTTAAGTCATGCATCAACCTTGGCTTCTTAGTTTTGACAAATACACTGTGATAGCCTAAGACAGCACAACAATAGGGGAAACTGGGTAAGCAATGTAACAGAACTCTGTCCCATCTTTGCAACTTTTCTGTATCTAAAACTATTCCAAAGTAAAAAACCAGTTTTTAAAACATTAAGGTAGCCTGCATGGGTTTGACAAAGATTTTATTACCATTATTCCCATTAAATAGATTATGTAGTATTCTTCAAATTTAAACACAAAATCAAAGATCATATTTTTAAAATTTATTTAGATCAAATCAAACTTATTTAACTGAAAAATTACAATTTTAGGTCTGACTACTTTGTATTGAAAATCAACTAATTATTTTCAATTTTACAATGAAGTTTTTATGTACTATATTTTTCATATAAGTCCTTAATTCTTGGATATTTCTACTTCAGGCATACTCAGTGATGCTATTTGAAAGTACAATTCTGTAAGCTAAAATGCTTAAATGAAATTGAATTTTTTAAACCTGATCACCCTTCAGCTGTCTACAATTACGGCAGAGAAAAAGCAATTAATTGATTAAAAGGACTTGAACATTACAAGAACAATTTTAAACATTATTAGAAAAATGCTACATTTAATTTGGCATGATTTTTGTTGGACTGCTATCAAGTGTTCAAAATGCTAATGCAGAAACATGACCTTTTTTTCTGACCAAAATATGAACCACAAATTAATTCCATACATTCTTCAAATCCAAGCTAATCCATGAATTCTAATGTTTTCCTTCTAAATATGAACATATTTTCCTTAGAGAAATCTTTGAGAAACAAATGTTTTAAAATTTTTAAAAGATAACTGAATAACAAATACTGCCCCAAAAATTCCATCTAAGTTTTCTAAGTAAATGCCTATTTCGACTCAGCTGGAAAAAAAAAAAAAATTATTTTCAATAATAGAAATGTACCAGAATTATTTCAAATTTAAGAGTAAACAGACAAAACTCTGCAGAAAAGACTGTACTTAAAGACACCGACTTCCCCAGCAAACTCATATTAAAAATAAAGCATCCTGGTATCCTAAATCCAAAAAGTTTAAGAACTTCAGGTCTAAAAGGAGCATTAAAGTTTATGAGAAATGGATGTAATCTAGAGGAACAGCTGGCAGAATATGCTGACAAACTGGATGTGGTAAGACAGGAAAAGATATTCAAAAGGTTGAAGTCTAAGCAAGTGAGTGAATAATGTTGCAATTTAATGAAATGTAAAGCAGTAGGGTGAAACCAGGACTAAAGAAAAAAATCAAGTGTTCTGTTTTTGCCTGGGTTTAATGATAGATATGCAAGTGATGATACAAAATGAGAAACTGAATTCTAAAGCTCAAAGTAACGACTGGAGGCAAAAATCTGACACACTGTCAGCATCTACATAATGATCAAATTATACCATTTTGAAAACACGCATATAAAGCCAGACAATAGGGTCGAAGACCAAATCCCATTTGCCAACACTTAAAGGTCAGGCCAAAGAGGAAAATCAAGACAGAAGGTTGAAAAAGTACCTGGTAAACAAAGAAAACCCCAGAAAAACAAATTTAAAGAAAGAGGAGCCCAGCATGGTAACGGGCCTGTAATCCCAGCAACTCAGAAGGCTAAGACAGCAGGATCACAAATTCAAGGCCAGCCTCAGCAACTTAGTGAGGCCCTAAGCAATTCACTGAGGCCCCGTCTCCTAAAATAAAAAATAAAAGGGGTAGGGATATGGCTCAGTGGAAGTACCCCTGGGTGCAATCAGAAGGAAGGAAGGTAGGTGTGCTGGTTTCAAACAGAAAGCCCCTACCTAGAGAAACTCTACCACATATATCTAAAACATATGTAACACAATGTTATTAACAGCAGCATTTTTTAAAACTCAACAAAAACATTAAACAAGTGGTATGACCCTCCAACCTTCCTTGTTTCAGTCAAATCAATTCCGAAGTCAATCTGCTCATTCTATGAAGATTTTGGCTTGGATTCTCTCTCACATTACATTATCATTGTCATGATTCCTGGTAATTTCAATACCCACACAGAGCTTGTCATCTTAAAGTCTTATCTGTCTGTTTCTTTACCTCTACACCTACAAAGATCTTTTCCTCTACCTGTCTTCATCATTCATTCACCTTTACTCAAGTAGTGGAATATGACCAGAGAAAAGCACAACCACAATGACTGGAGCCTCTACAAATTCGTGATCATCCCAAGTCCTTGTTACAATATACCCTTCACAGTAAAACCTTTCCTGATCATTACATTTTAAATTACATAATCCTCTCCCTTTTAGTGAAACACTCTCTATTCTTCTTTCCTAGTTCTTCCTTGTAACTCTTATTATCAATTGATAAACTATGTGTCTTATTTACCAGTTTATAACAACAAGTTCTAAGAGGCAGGGATTTTTATCTATTCACTATCTTATCTCTACAGATAAAATAGTGCCTAGAAAACAGCTGGCAATAATAAATATCTGTTGCATGAATTAATATACTATTCAGGGATAATGCATGTCAGGGAACAAATAACCCAAAATTCAGTTTGGGTGATATCTGAGAGACGAGAAGTCAAAATATGACCAAAGAGTACACAGAGAATAGCAAAAATGTAAGAACTTTATATTTTATAAATAAATGGGTGTTCACTTTACTGTTCATTATGAACTTCATCATTACATACTGTATTATGAATATATAATTTTACACACATAATGTAATGGAAGAAATGGTCAAGGTACATTAAATGTTGTGAAAAACTGAGTTAGGAGATAAATTAAGAAATTAAGACTGTCTTTAAAAGTGAAAAAAAAAGACAAAGAAACAGTACATAAACAGACCTTTAAAAAAATTTTGTTATAAAATGCTGGGGCAAGAATGTGGAGAAAGAGTGCAGTGGTGCACACCTATAATACCAGTGGCTCAGGAGGCAGGGGAGAATTACAAATTCAAAGCCAACCTGAGCAACATACAAGGCTCTATCTCAAATTAAAAAACAAAAACATGTCAACCTTCCTAGAAGAAATTAACTCTATATAGTTTCTCTCCATATTTACAGATAATAACACATAAAATCATAGGGAACACCTCTGAAACTGGTAGTAAAAGGATCTTGCATATGGACAGCTACTAGCAGAACATTATGGAAATGCGCTTCCCACTCTTTTTTTTTTGACAGAAAACTTTTTTATTATTTTTTAATTAATTTATTTTGATTCAATGTACACAAATGGAGTACAGCTGTTGTTTCTCTGGTTGTACACAAAGTAGAGTCACACCATTTGTGTAATCAAATCTGTACATAGGGTAATGATATTTGTCTCATTCTGTTATTATTCTTACCCGCCCACCCTGATCTCACCCCTCTTTTCCCTCTATGCAATCCATCCTTCCTCCATTCATCCCTCCCTTCCACCCTGAATTATGTATCATCATCCACTTATCAGAGAGATCATCCTCATAATTTTATTCTTCTTTATGGCTGAGTAATATTCCATTGTGTATGTATACCACAGTATCTTTATCCATTCATCTACTGAAAGGCATCTAGGTTGGTTCCACAATCTAGCTATTGTGAATTGAGCAGCTATTAACATTGATGTGGTTACATCACTGTAGTATGCTGATTTTAAGTCCTTTGGGTATAGGCCAAGGAGTGGGACAGGTGGGTCAAATGGTGGATGCATTCCAAGATTTCTGAGGAATCTCCACACTGCTTTCCAGAGTGACTGCACTAATTTGCAACCCCAACAGTAATGTATGAGTATACCCTTCTTCCCACATCCTCTCCAACACCTGTTGTTCCTAATATTCTTGATAATAGCCATTCTAATTGGGGTGATTTAAAATCTTAAGGTGGTTTTGATTTGCATTTCTCTTATTACTATAGATGTTGAACATTTTTTCATATATAATTTGATGGCTTGTAGATCTTCTTCTGTAAAGTATCTGCTCATTTCCTTAGCCCATTTATTGATTAGGTTATTTGTATTCTTGGGATAAAGTTTTTTGAGTTCTTCGTACATTCTGAAAATTAGTGCTATATCTGAAGTGTGTGTGGCAAACAGGCAAACAGGTTCCTAGAGGCATTTGAGCCACCCAAACTGAATCTGGAGGACATACATAATTTAAATGATCAATTTCAAGCAATGAAATAGAAGAAGTCTTCAAAAGCCTACCAACAAAGAAAAGTCCAGGACCAGATGGATTCACAGCCGAGTTCTACACGACCTTCAAAGAAGAGCTCATTCCAATACTCCTCAAAGTATTTCACAAAATAGAGGAGGAGGGAACCCTTCCAAACTCATTCTATGAAGCTAATATCACCCTGATACCAAAACCAGAGAAGGACACATCAAAGAAAGCAAATTTCAGACCCATATCTCTAATGAACATAGATGCAAAAATTCTTAACAAAATTTTAGCGAACCACATACAAAAGCATATTAAAAAGATAGTGCACCATGATCAAGTGGGTTTCATCCCGGGGATGCAAGGTTGGTTCAACATCCGGAAATCAATAAATGTAATTCACCAACATTAACAGGCTTAAAGTTAAGAACCACATGATTATTTCAACAGATGTGGAAAAAGCATTTGATAAAATACAGCATCCCTTCATGCTCAAAACACTAGAAAAAATAGGGATAGTAGGAACATACCTCAACATTGTAAAGGCTATCTATGCTAAGCCTACAGCCAACATCATTCTAAATGGAGAAAAATTGAAAGCATTCCCCCTGAAAACTGGAACAAGGCAGGGATGCCCTCTTTCACCACTTCTATTCAACATCGTCCTTGAAACTCTAGATAGAGCAATTAGACAGACCAAAGAATTTAAAGGGATACGAACAGGAAAAGAAGAGTTCGAACTATCCCTATTTGCCATGATTCTATATTTAGAGGATCTGAAAAATTCCATCAGAAAACTTCTGCAACTCATAAATGAATTCAGTAAAGCAGCAGGATATAAAATTAATGCTCATAAATCTAATGCATTTTTATTCATCCTCTGAAAGAGAAATTAGGAAAACTACCCCATTCACAATAGCCTCAAAAAAAATAAAATGTTTGGGAATCAATCTAACAAAAGAGGTGAAAGACCTCTACAATGAGAACTACAGAACACTAAAGAAAGAAAATCTGAGAAAATGGAAAGATCTCCCATGATCTTGGATAGGCAGAATCAATATCGTCAAAATGGCCATACTACCAAAAGCGCTATACAAATTCAATGCAATTCCAGTTAAAATCCCAATGATGGACCTCATAGAAATAGAGCAAGCAATCATGAAATTCATTTGGAGGAATATAAGAGACCCAGAATTGCTAAAGCAATTCTTAGCAAGAAGAGCGAAGCAGGAGGTATCAGAATACCAGAACTTCAACTATACTACAGAGCAATGGTAACAAAAACATCATGGTATTGGCACCAAAATAGACAGGTAGATCAATGGTACAGAATAGAGGACACAGAGACAAACCCACATAAATACAGGTATCTCATACTTGACAAAGGAGCCAAAAACGTACAATGGACAAAAGGTAGCCTCTTCAACAAATGGTGCTGGGAAAACTGGAAATTCATATGCAGCAAAATGAAACTAAACCCATATCTCTCACCCTGTACAAAATTCAACTCAAAATGGATCAAGGACCTAGGAATTAGACCAGAGACCCTGCACCTAATAGAGGAAAAAGTAGGTCCAAATCTTCATCATGTTGGTTTAGGACCAGATTTCCTTAATTAACATGGCTCCCAAAGCACAAGAAATAAAAGCAGGAATCAATAATTAGGATAGGTTCAAACTAAAAAGTTTATTTCAGCAAAGGAAACAATCGGCAATGTGAAGAGAAATCCTACAGAGTGGAAGAAAATCTTCGCCCTCCCCACTCTTTAGACAAGGGGAGTGGGGTGGAGCCAATCTGAGAGCAATTCACTCACAGGAGGTACTACACTGGAAATGTACCCTAGTGCTGCTGGCTGCCATAACACAGGCAAAGATGGGGCAACTGACACCCTTCCCCAGTGGTAGGTAAAATCCCTGTGATCTGGAACAGTCAGGGTAGAGAGTTTCATGATAGAGTAGAGTTCAGACGCCTTCCACTGAGGGCCTGCACATTCAGGTCTCTCAGTCAAAGACAGTTGCCAACATTTAGACAAGGGCCTCTGCCCATAATCACCAACACAGCAGAGCAGGCGCTCAGCAATCCACAGCAGCCAGCAACAGCCCTGATCTTTGAACTCCTACACCCAAGGAGAAAAACCGATAGATGTCATAGCCCAGATGCCCAAGTATGCATGCTCAATGGCTAACAATGGCCTCAGCTGGCTCAGGAACCGTACCAATCAGAGCAGAGAATCCTCTTACCCAGCAAAGCATCATACCTCTCATAGGGTACAGACCCAGGAATCCCAGAGCTACCACTAGATACAAAGCTCATTCAGTCCTGGGGGCTCATGGTGGGCATTTTCTGAAGTCAACCCGAAGTAGCCAGAGATGAAACTCATTCTATATGCAACATGGTAGTGTCCCACAGACACAAGCACTGTTGAATGTGTCCAGATAAAAAGCCCACTGACCTGCACAGGACTCGGCCAACCATGGACTAAACTTCTGGAACTGTAAGCCAAAATTAAATTTCCCTCCTCTAAGTTATTCTTTTCAGTAATTCCAGTCACAGCAACACAAAGCTAACTAAACCACTACTCTTTAGTTTCTCTTTTCCCTATTGCATTACCTGCTACTGTCTCAAACTCACTCCCATTTTTCCTACTTTTTATCTTTGCATTTTTTTTCTCTCTTTTTTTGGTCTGTCCATTTGTTCTTTTTTCCCTTTTCAACCATTATGTGTTTAATAGTACATTTAGTGTATTTAATACCTAATTTCTCAATCTACTCAAAAACATTATTCTCACTTTATACTTGGATTAAAATAAAGTATGGAGAACATTTTCAAAACTTTCCAAGATTTATTAGTAACAGGCCTCATTCTGAAGTAATTGCAGGTAATAGAGATTAATACCTCCTCTCAAAGTGGAGTGTGATACTGAGCACAGCAGTAGGTGCATATTGACACTTGGGTCAAATCAGACTAGGACACTTAGTAAAGAGAAAGCAACTCACTAAAAAGTCCCTTCTATAAAAGTAGAAGAAATAATCATTCCAGCAGATGGGTAAGAAGACTACTGATATGAAAGAACAAAGAAGTAAGTAACCCCAAGTAGCTCACAATTCAAAACCTGACCCCACTGACACTATGGTAGAAGAAATTTCAAATAAAGAATTTAGAAAGTTGATACTTAAAATGATCAACAAACTAAAAGAATAGGTAAGGAACAAACTAAGAAAAAATTCAGGAAGTAAAGGAACATTAAAATAAAGAGATAGAGATTCTGAAAAACAACCAAACATAAATCCTAGAAATGAAACTCAATCAATCAAATTAAAAATTCACTTGAAAGCATCACCAGCAATTGGACCACACAGAAGACCCCATTTTCAGCCCTCAAAGACAAAGTATATAAACTTGAAAACAGAGTCAGCAATAAAGAAAGCATGTTAACAAACCATGAATAGAATATTGAACAAATCTGAGATAATCTAATAATCATTGGCTTAGAAAAAGGCACAAGATAGAAACTAAAGGAAGGCAGAAACTATTGAGTAAAATAATATCAGGAAATTTTCTAAACCTTGGAGATGAGATGGAAATCCAAATAAAGGAGAGGTGAAGAACTCCAAATAGAGAAGATCAAAAAATATCCCTCCAATAAAAAATGTATTTAAAATGCCTAATATACAGAAGGATAGAATTCGAAAAGCCACAAGAGAAACACTTCAGGTAACATTCAGAAGTGAGTCAATTAGACTTTCCACTAACCTCTCAGTTCAGACTTTAAAACCCAAGAGGGTCTAGATGATATATGCCAACGATCAAATGATAATGGTTGCCACCAAGATTGCTATATTCAGCAAAACTACCCTTCAGAATTAAAGATGAAATATAAACATCCCAAAATAAGCAGTAACTTAATAAATCCATAACTATATTTAGTGAAATATTACATGAAGAAGAAATGAAATAAAAATCATCACTCTACAACATTGAATGAAAATGATCTCAACTATCAAGTGAAAGAAATGCACTACCAGAGCAGATTTTAAAACATGACCCAACCACATATTGTTTACAAAAGACTCACCTTACAGACAAAGACATTCACAGGCTGAAGGTGAAAGAATGGAAAAAGATACTCCATGCAAATGGAGACTGAAAGCCAGCAGGAGCAGCTACTCTCATATCTGACAACTACACTTAAGCCAAAATTAATGAAAAGAGACAAAGAAGATCACTGTACACTGGTTAAAGGAACTATCCAACAAGATACAAAGCGTTTATGTCCCAAATGTCAATGCTCCTAATTACATAAAACAAGCACACTTGAAAAAACACTCAACAAAGACCCCAATGCAATTATACTCAGTAATTTCAATAGACCATTCTCACCAAAAGATAGGTTACCCAGAAAAACTAAGTAAAGATACTTCAAAAACTGGAAAAAAAAAAATTACTGTTAATCAAATGGACCTAACAGACATCTATAGCACCAATTTAATTCACTTTCTTCTCAGCTGCACATGAAACATTCTTAAAAACAGACCATATTTTAGGACATGAGAAAAGTCTTACGAAATACACAAACACGCCAAAATAAAGAGATCATCCCTTGCATCTTATTAGATTACAACAGAATGAAATTACAAATTAACAATAAAAAAATCAATTTAACATGTGGAGATCGCTTAATATGCTTTCAAACAAAGAATGGGTTATTTTAAAAAACCAGGGGAGAAAACAAAATATTCTCAGAAACAGAGGAAACAAAACATATTAAAATCTCGAGGACACTATAAAAGCAGTTCTAAGAGGAAAGGTTATAGCAATGAGTGTCTACATAAAAAAATAAAGATACCAAATAAAGATTCTAATATTATACCTCAACATGCTAGAAGAGCAAGAACAAAATAATTCCTAAATCAGTAGAAGACAGTAAACAATTGTCAAAGTCAAAATTAATAAAATTTATAATAAGAAAGTACAAACATTCAATGCAACTGGGTTGGTTCTATGAAATGATAAACAAGACTGATAAACCCCTTAACCAAACTAACCAAAAGAGAATAGAATCCAAAATCAACATTAGAGATGAAAAATAAGACATCACCACAGATATTTCTGAAATCCAGGATCATTAGGAATTATTTTTGAAAACTTATATTTCAATAAAATGGAAAGTCTAGATGATACTGACAAAATCATATGACCTACCCAAACTGAACACAGAGGATCCAGAAAATCTAAACAGACAAATATCAAGCAACAAAATTGAAGCATTAATTTTAAGTCTCCTAACAAAGAAAATTCACCACATAGAGTTAAGGATAAAAATCACATGATCATTTCAAAAGAGGAAGAAAAATCTTCCAACAAAATGATGCACTCATTCATATTAAAAACACTGAAGATACTAGGGTCAGGACAAACTTATCTAACATCATAAAGGATATATATGATAAGCCCAAAGATGACATCTTACAGAATGGAGAAAAACTGAAAGCATTTCCTCTAAAATCAAGAACAAGAGAAGGATGCCTCAACACTCCTATTCAACATAGTTCATGAAACTCACCACAGCAATAAGGCAAGAGAAAGAAATTAAAGGGATACAAAAAGGAAACTAAGTAAACAAAGTACCTCTACTTGCTAATAACATAAATCCTGTATGTACAGACTCAAAAAACTCCACCAAAAGACTTTTAGAGCTGAAAAACAAATTCACCAAAGTAGCAGGATACAAGATCAACACACAGAAACAAATAGCCTTCTTATACTTCATTAATGAGTGGAGAAAAAAAAATCAGGAAAACAATTCCCTTTACAAAGCCTCAAACAGAATAAAATACTTGGGAATTGATCTAATCAAGGAGGTGAAAGATCTTGACAATAAAAATTATAGAATAAGGAATTAAAAATTGAAGATCTCAGAAGATGGAAAGACCTACCATGTTTTTGGATAGGCAGAATTAATATTGTAAAAATGTCAAATTACCAAAAACAATCTACAGAATTAATGCAATCCTCATTAATAACATTCCTCACAGAACTAAGAAAAATAGTCTTAAATTTCACATGGAAGAATAAGAGACCCAGAACTGCCGAAGCAATCATGAGCAAGAAGAGCAACACTGCAAATATTCCACTAATGGACCTCAAATTAAACAGTATGGTATTGGCATTAAAACAGACATGAAGAGAAATGGAATAGAAGACACAGACAAATCCATATACATGCAATCATGAGATCCTTGACAAAGGTGCCAAAAACATATGCTGGAGAAAAGACCCCTATCCCTCACCCTGCAAAAAAGTCCATTCAAAAAGGATCAGAGACCTAGGAATTAGACTGGGAACAGCATAACTACTGAAAGAAAACAGGGTCAACATTCCAACATATCAATGCAGGTTTGCTGCAAAACAAATGCAAATCAAAACTATACTGAGATTTCATCTCAGTCAGAATGGTAATCATCAAGTATACAAATAACAATAAATGCTAGTGAGAATGTGAGAAAAAAGGTAACTACACATTGTTGGTGGAACTGCAAATTAGTACAACCTCTGTGCAAAGCAATACGGAGATTTCTCAAAAGACCAAAAATGGAACAACCAACTCTCTCAGCTCTCCCACTCCTGTGTATCTGTTTAAAAGAAATAAAGTCAGCATACTATAGTGACGCATGCAAATCAAAGTTTATAGCAGCATAATTTACAATACTAAAGTTATGGAACCAGGCTAGGTGCCCATTAACAGAAAAATGGTTATTTAAAGAAAATTTGGTGTATATACATAATAGAGTTTTACTCAGCCATAAAGAAGAATGAAATTATGCCGTTTGCTGATAAATGACAGAAATGGAGACCATCATCCTAAGTGAAATAAGCCACATGCAGAAAATTAAGGGTCAAATATTTTCCCTCATGTGAAAACTGGAGAGAAATGAGAAATTTTTAAAAAGGGGTATCTCATGAAAACAGGAGGGAGAACAATCAGATAGAGAAAGGGGATCAAGGTAGATGCTGGAGGGATGAGAAAGGAGAGGGAGGAACTATGGATTATAACTGACCAAATTATGCTACATTAATATGTGAGTGTATCACAATGAATTCTACTTTTATGTGTTACTGTGATAATCAAATTAAAAACAAAAAACAATTATTTATTATGTTTTATGAGCACAAAACATTGTTAAAGAAGAATCTTACTAGCAATAAAAATTAAAGCATTAAAGTTGAAAGATATGTTAACAGCAAAAGAAAGAATACCTACTTTGAAAGTCACAGTTGCCTTTGTGCAGTAAAATCCTACAGAAACAATAGGATCCTTCAAAGTCTGTGCTTTCTGCTGATGAATGTTTAATGTAGGATCGTTCCCAAGGTAGTCTTCCTCACCATCATCGTAACTCACAATTGCAGGCACAAATGACCAAGCCCAAGATACCCATCCCTGTGGCTGCTCATCATCTTGCTGCGAATACAACTCTTGGCCTTTGTACTGAGCAGGATACTGCAAATCTATTCTTGTTTCATCTTCAGCACCTTGGAATTAAAATAAAGCCACTCTAAATAAATTACGAAGACAACTTTAAAAAAGAGAGATAAATTCCATTTTAAAAGCATGCATTATATTATCGTTTGAAATAAATAATATCACTGTCACTCTCAAGGTTTAATATGTTGTACTGTGTCAGTTTTTTCATAGGTTAAGTTTAATATTATGTGGATAACAGTTTATCAACTATACATAATTTAAAAAATTTTTAATAAATAAAAGAATGACATTCTTCACCATTTAACTAATCTTTTAAAGACCCATCCACAAACTGCTTCTCAAAAATAAGAATAATGTATTGAAAAACTGATCTTTTCTCAGAAACATAATACCAGAATGATCCAAGTTCTTCATTTCCTAATGCACCTTGAGAGAAATGAGAGAAATGACAAGTACTTGTGGACAAAATGTACCCACCAAAACAAGAATTACCCAAAAGAATAAAAGTAAATGTTACAAAGAAATAACTTTTATAGACAATTAAGAAAAATAATGGTGTTGGAGACTCTTCTTAGTGAATAAGATATATTCATCTCTTTCCTATTCTAAAGATAAAAAAATTTCCAAAAAGAAATTCTATCAGTTATGAACTGGCAGACTAAACATATAGATTCCAACAACTCATCAGTTTATTCCAAGTAAGATATCAGATTGGAAATTATCAGTTTCAAACTAAATAGCAGTTATAAAACAACAAATCAGGTCACCTCAATTGGGAAAACAATGTCCAGTGTGGGTACACAGAACTGGTCTCTATACCCCTCTTGTCTAACCCACTGAAACAAAAGGAGTAATTAATCAATGCTTGAGGTTTGTTTGTTTAACAAATTTTGGTTCTTGATGGACGTTTTTTTAAAATGTATTTGTATGCAGTGCTGAGAATCAAACTCAGTGCCTCACATGTGCTAAGCAAGTACTCTGCCACTGAGCTACAATCTCAGTCTACTCCTTGAGCTTTTGAAGCAAAGTGTAAAGAAGTCACTGAAAGGTCTGACAAGCCAATCACTGACTTTTACTTCACATTAGCTAGAGATTAAAAAAAAAGGAATTTTGGTCAAAGATCCTTTCAAATTCTAAATCTTTATTCACTGCCTTATAAAAGAAATAAATTAGAGCATGGAAAAGAAAAAAAATCAGTCATAATTTCCTAAAATTCCCTTTTATTCTTTGGTATAATGCATATTAATTTGGTGCCCTTTGACAAAATTTAGAAACTCCCAAGAATTTTAATGGGAATTACATACATATATTAAGTAAAATGTACTGTTACTTTGTAAGAATGTCAATAATAAATGACAGTTTTAGTAGTATGTGACTTTCATATTTATAAAATCACAAATAAGTCAAATCAGTTAGCTATCATACTCGTTACTTGAAATGAGTGACGACTATCAGACTTACTACCAAATCTGATTTTAATGTGTAATATTACTATATAATTTCTTAAATATTTGATAGCTATATCAATACAATGTTTCTCTATTTTCTTTAAGCATTTAAAACATTCAAGAAATCTGCACATAGCAAATACTGAGTAACAATTTATCCTTCCATCTAAAAAAATAAAATAAAAAGATAAAATAAATGAAATAATGGTTTTCAGACAATGAATGTCAAGAATGAAAGCTAGTGACTCCTAAGAGGCAGGAAACAAGAATAATGAGTTCTTCACAACTGCCCCATCTTACTGCCTGGTACAAGTTTCTAAGCCACAGTCACAAAAGGAGAACTCCAAGCAAATTCAACAATCCCTTTAGATGAGAAGACAGAGAACAAAGTCCAAGAAAACTAAGACAGCAAGAGTTTGCACAGCGCACACTAAACCAGATAGCTGCTCAGAGAGCCTCTGAGGCCAGCAGAGGACCCTCTTTGGTAATTACTCGGTTGAGTATTTAACAGGCACATGAACATAAGGAAACTACCTGAGGCCATGGAAGAACTACCAGAAAAGGAGCAAAGGACACAATCTTTGGGACTCATACAGGACTAGGAATAGTTTTAATTCTCACCAGCAAGAAAGAGAAGAGAAAAACTTCTAATTCACACACAGACACACACACACCACACACACACACACACACACACACACACACACACACAAAGAAAACCTCTTAATTGATCAGGTAGTGAGAAAGAAACAGGCCTAAGCAAATGGCTATTCTGGTCCCATCTAAAAACCTTATAAACAAGCTTTAAAGACCTAACTGGAAACAACAATAAATGATTATTGGAACACAAAATATATCCAGCACCCAACAAGTCAAAATATTTATAATGTCTGACATCCAATTAAAAATATTGGGGAGCTCAGTACAGACTGTTAAATAGCCTACAGTTCCAGTTTTTTAGGAAGATGAGCCAGGAGGATCACTTCAGCCCAGGAGTTTGAAGTGAGCCTGGATGACTCAAAAACGAAAAAGTCAGGCATGGTGGCTCATGCCTCTAATACAAGCTACTCAGGAGGCTGAAGCAGAGAAGAATCACAAGTTCTAACCAAGCTTGGGAAACAATGAAACTCTATCCAAAAAAAAAAAATTCAAATTTAAAGGGCTAGGAATACATCCCCAAAGCACTCAAAAGTAGAGCGTTCCACAAAAAAAGACAAATACTAGATAAGTAAAAAAGCAGGAAAATATAATACATAATGAGGGAAAATGTCAATCAATAGAAATAGATCCAGAATTGACAAACATCACAGCATAAGTAAACAAAAACATTAAAACAACTATACAAATAAATGCATATATTCAAGAAAGTATAAACAGGTTAAGGAGAGACACTAAGTATATAATAAAACCCAAATTGAACTTCTAAAGATAAAAATACAATATCTGATATGAAATATATACAAGATGCAACTAACAAATTAGACACAGCTAAGATTAGTAAACTTCAACTGAAATAGAAATTATCCAAAATGAAACAGACAGAAAACTAAAATGGATTAAAAAAACATGAACAGTAACTGAACACTCTCAAACATCAAGCAGAATAAGATAGACAGAAATGGAGTCCCTACAAAAGTAGGCCAGGAACTAAAAAATTTTTGAAGAATGGTCAAAATTTTTACACATATACATACATAAACTATAAACTGACAAATCTAAAACCTGCACACACAAGTAACACGAAGAAATAATCCTAAGACATAGCATAATGAAGGTACTTAAAACTTTCAGAGAAAAGGTTCAAGGCTTTACCAAAGTGTCAAAGGAATCCCTGGCACACACACCCCAAAAAGGTTAAGGGTCCCTGCTTCAAATAATATGAGAAAACTAATTTAAATGCCACTGAAAGCAAAGAGTGGAGTTGCTTTCTTTCTCTCTTAATAAATAATAAAAACCTAGTCATTTTCTTAAGTCACAAAAAAATCAAATTTTAAAAAACAATTTTGAAAATTACATTTTATCAAAATTTAAAACTTCTGTTCAAGAGACACCTATTAAGAAAAGAACAGGCAATGAGCTGGGAACATGGCTCAGCAATGGAGTGCTTGTCTAGTGTGTGAAAGGCCCTGGGTTCTTTTCCCAGCATGGGGAAAAAAAAATATTTATATATATATATATATATATATATATATATATATATGGCAAATCACAGACTGGAAAAAAAATAAAATACCCTTAAAACATACATATGACAAAGGATTTGAATTCAGAATATACAAAGAACTCTTACAAACAATTAAGGAAGCCCAAAATAATTTTTAAAAGGGCAAATATTTAACATATATTTCACAAAGGTAGATTTATTAAAGGTCAACACCAACATGAAAAACTTCAAAACATTTATTTATGAAAGATGTACCAATTAAAACCATAAGTTATCACAACACACTCATCAGAATGGCAAAAAAGTAAAAATACGTGGACCCCACCAAATGTTATAAATATACAGAGCAACTGTAAACATTCATTGTTGATGGGAATGTAAACTGGTACAACTACTTTGGAAAAAGGTGAGGTAAAAAGGTTTGGATAAATGCCCCCAAAAGGTCCACATGTTGTTAAAGGATAAATGCCCTGAGTGGCACTGTGGGGAGGTTGAGGAACCTTTAGGACGTGGGTTCTGGTGGAAGGATTTTGGGTCACTGAATGCATGCCTTCCAAGGGAACAATGGTACCCCATCCCTTCCTCTTTCTCTTTTGCTTCTTGTTCATGAAGTGAGCCATTTTGCTCCCATCATGATATGCTGCTTTGTGACAGACCCAGAGTAAATGGGGTCAGTCCATCAAGGAATAAAAGCTTCAAAAGTATGGGCCCAAAATAAACCTTTTCCCTTTATAAGCTGATTATCGCAGGTATTATGAATAGTGATGGAAATCTGTCTAATAGAGGCAGTTTTTTAAAAAAACTAAACACACAATTCTATTCTTAGGTATTTACCTAAAAGAAAGACAGCACATGTCTCCATGAAACTTGTGCAAGAAAGTTCCTGGAAACCTAATTTATAGCAGCTAAAACCTAGAAACAGTCCAAAACTAGAAAATCTCTGTTTATCAACAGGGCAATGTTAAAAACAAAAACAAACAAACAAACAAAAAAACTATCATATAGTTAGACAGTTTATTCAGATGTATCTTGTAATAAAAAGGGTGAAAATAACTGATACACACAACGACCCAGAAAAATTCCAAAAACATTATGCTTAGCAAAAGAAGCTGTATCATCCCTCAAGAAAAGGAGGATAAGAAAAGAGGTCCCTGAATAATGCTCCTGAATGCCACCTTTGTGTTAAAAAAAAAAAAAAAAAACAGCCAAATAAAGGTAACAGTGAGAACAAGATTAAGCAGAAAAATTCAGCTTTCTCTTGTGTACCCTAGGAATTAGGGCAAGTTAGTGTTATCCAGAGAAAGTTATTTTCTTGCATATATATAAGGATAATTTCTTCTTGGAATGTTGGTCATGCAAGCACATTAAGGCTGATAATGTCACTGCCTCTAAAGCTCTATAAAACCTCTGAGACAAAATGAATGCACAACTCAGGGCACTGAGGAAAGGAAATGCCTCAAGCACCCACCCAGCCACCATGGGACAAAGGTGCTGCTCATTTTTATGTATATTCAAAGTTTGTCATGCTAGAGAAAAAACATGAATGGAGCACCTTCTATGTGCTGGGTTTTATTCTAGGTGTTAGACACTGTTCCAGTCTCAGGAGTTAATTGTGTAACAGGAACTCACTAACAGGAATTCACTGTGAAGTAAAGGGGTATTTATTTAAAGAAACTCAGTAGTTGTTGTTCTTTTATTTCTTTTCAAAGTAAAAATTTTAATAAGATAATATTTAAATATCATAAACTTTACCCTTTAACATTATATAATTCACTCGTTTTTAGAATTTTAACAAAGTTGAACACCATCACCATTAATTTTAAAACATCTTCATCACCCCCAAAAGAAACCCACCCACTTGCAATTATTCTCTCCTCCTCTTATCCCTGGTTACTAAAGCTACTTTCTATATAACTGACTCTGCAGAACTGTGTGTTTATATGAAATGATTCCATTTCATATAAATGGAATCATACAATCTGTGTTCCTTTCCAACTGGCTGCTTTTGCTTAAAGTTTTCAGGGTTCATTCATATTCAAGTATGAATCAGTATTAAATTCCTTTGTATGACTGTGGTATAGGTATATACCATAATTTGTTTATCCATTCATCAAGTAATGGACATTTGAGTTATTTCCACTTTGCAGTTATTATGAATAATGCTGCCATGAACATTCACATTCAAGTTTATAGGTGTGTGTATATTAAATCTCTTGATATATACATAGGAATGCATATGACAACATGTTCAACTTTTTAAAGAATTGCCAGATTGTTTTCTGAAATACATCCTATTTTACATTCCCACAAACAACATATATGGTTTTCAATTTTCTACATCTTCACCAACACTTGTTATTATGTTTTTTTATAATAGTCACCCTAGTGGCTGTGAAGTGGCATCTCATTGTGGTTTTGATTGCACTCTTCTCACAGCTAATGATGTTTAATATCTTTCATGTGCTTGTTGGCCATCTGTCTTCCTGGGAAAAATATTTATTTGTCCACTTTTAAATTGGATTATTTATCCTAAGTTTTAAATGTTCTGAAGGCTCTACCTATTTTAATTACTTAAATTTTTCCTAAGTCACAAGTCCAAAAACAAGTCAAAATCAATCATTCCTTTTATCATCCTTCTACTTCAGATCATTCGCACCTCTGTTTATCATTCTGCCACTGTACCATTTAGCACACGTAACTGTTCATACATCTGTCTACCCCATTTGACCTTAAGATAAAAAGAGAAGGGAACACATCTTATTTATCTCACATTACTCACATGTTTTCCGACATTACCAACCATAATGCCTTCCATACAGAATTTCATAAAATTGGAATGAACTGACTTGACTTGTCCTCCATTTAGTACCTTTCAATGAAGCACACATTTCACTAATTGTATTAAATAACTCCATTAATTAAGTGACTCGGCCTTTGGAAAATAATATCAATATTTTTTACTAGGAAATTTTAAAGTTGCACTACTTTAAATATACCTGTAAATAAACATTCTGAAAACTTATACCTATTAGAAATATTTTTAGTATGTAGAAAAGACAAAATCAAAATAACATTTAGCATGCAGGTAAAATCAAAATGTGCCAAAAAACCAAAATACAATAATTCCATTGTTAATATATATGATGGACTACATAACTCAAACTATTGTGTTTTTTAAAGTTTTACCAGTGAGGAAAACACTTTCTAAGAATGACAATTCTAAATTCAATTTTGTTATATTTACCTGTAATATTTCCTAACATATCTTTATTGTGACAAGTAGAATCCTCTGTTTCGACATCTTTGAAATTGCCTATTTCTCCATAATAAAGAGCAATCCCAAGCTGCATTATACGGATAAACATAGGCAATTGTTGATCTGTGATAGAAAGTTTCAAACTCTCTACTAAGGTATGAATCTGTATTTTGAAAAATAAAAGACAACAAAAGCATGTTTAATGGGAATACCTTTTAAAATAAGAGAATAAATTTTAAAGGTCTTAAAATGCAAGATCATTTTAAAAACACTGATGTACCAAATATTTCTAATAATTAAGCCAAAATAATATTTACTATAAAGCCGAAGGATTAAGTACATTTTTGCTATGATGATTAGTAAACTTCAGATTAAAAAAAGGATTAAGAAAAATAACGTAGGTACAAACAGAATTAATAATCAGAAGAGCCAGGTGCAGTGGTGCACGCCTGTAATCCCAGCACTTAGGAGGCTGAGGCAGGAGGATCTCGAGTTCAAAGCCAGCCTCAGCAACAACGAGGCCCTAAGCAACTCAGTGAGACCCTGTCTCTAAATAAAATACAAAACAGGGCTGGGAATATGGCTCAGAGGTCGAGTGCCCCTGGGTTCAATCCCCAGTACCAAAAATAATAATAATAATAATAATAATAATAATAATAATAATAATAATCAGAAGAAATATTTGCATTAGATTTCCAGATAACTACTCCATAAGAAAAGTAACCAAATACCTCCAGTATAATACTTCCTCTCCCCCAGGGGAGGGGGGAGATCTCTGTCAAATCCAAGAATAAAAATTTCATGATGTCATTTTATAAAAACTTTAATCACTCTTTCCAATTTAATTAACCTAAGAAAATATATATGCATTCGCAAACTATGTTAAAAGTAAGTAACAAAAGACTAATAATATAACTATGTAAGTATGGAAACAATAAAAATTTTATTGTCAAATATGGAAAATCAAATGAATTACGTGTTCAAGAAAGTTTTTCAGACAAATTTTAAATATATTTAAATGTGACATAAAATTTGTAACATAAATCAATTATAAGAAATAAGACTAATTACTACCGAGGAGGATATATAACATTCGAAGTTCCTAAAGAAAGAGACATCAATGGAATATAAACACTGCTTCAGTGTAATGGTTTCCTGCTGTTATATAAACATGGAAGAAAACCAATTAAGTCATAAAGTCAAGTCTCTTAGAAGGCTTATTTTGACTAACTGGTATTTGAGTGTCTATGAAAAAGAAGTAATGGTAATCATATTTTTAGAGCTCAAGGCCCAAAATAATTATATTAGTAAGGGGAGAATGATGTATATGGGAGAGGGGGGATAAAACACCATATTTCAGATATCTTCAAACTGATCTAAAAATCACACACTGAATAAACCATGAAGAGATAAGAAAATGTAGAGAGAGGAGCAGTAAAAGTACGTAAGCTTGCTAAGCTTTTCTAAGTTGAGATTTCTGTAACATCCTTTTATAAATAATGTATTGCACCAACAGCACCAGTGATGAGCAATTTTAGCAAAGTCAATGATGAACAAAGAATTTATCCTTAATATATGTATTAAAAGTTCTTTTAAGAAAAGATGAATCCTCAACAGAAAAATGAACAAAGAACAATTAAACGACCAGCAAATGTATCTTCAAAATTCTAACTCACTAAAAAGCATCAATAAACTTGTGGGTTTTTTTGCTCCATGAGTTAGCAATTTAAAAAAAGTATGATCCTCGCCAACACCTGTTGTTGCCTGTGTTCTTAATAATAGACATTCTAATTGGGATAAGATGAAATCTTAAGGTGGTTTTGATTTGCATTTCTCTAATAACGAGGGATGTTGAACATTTTTTCATAAATCTGTTGATTGCTTGTAGATCTTCCTCTGTAAAGTGTCTGTTCATTTCCTTGGCCCATTTATTGACTGGGTTATTAGTGTTCTTGGTGTAAAGATTTTTGAGTACTTGGTAGATTTTGGAGATTAGTGCTCTATCTGAAGTGTGTGTGGCAAAGATTTTCTCCCAATCTGAAGGCTCTCTCTTCACATTGCTGATTGTTTCCTTTGCTGAGAAAAAGCTTTTTAGTTTGACTCTATCCCAATCATTGATTCGTGCTTTTATTTCTTGCACTTTGGGAGTCATGTTAAGGAAATCTGGTCCTAGGCCAACATGATGAAGATTTGGACCTATTTTCTCTTCTATTAGGTGTTGGCGAGGATGTGGGGAAAAGGGTACATTCATACATTGCTGGTGGGAGTGCAAGTTGGTGCAGCCACTTTGGAAAGCAGTGTGGAGATTCCTTAGAAAACTTGGAATGGATCCACCATTTGACCCTGCTATCCCACTCTTTGGCCTATACCCAAAGGACTTAAAATCAGATTGCTACAGTGATGCAGCCACACCAATGTTCATAGCTGCTCAATTCACAATAGCTAGATTGTGGAACCAACCTAGATGCCCTTCAGTAGATGAATGGATAAAGAAACTGTGGTATATATACACAATGGAATATTACTCAGCCATAAAGAAGAATAAAATTATGGCATTTGTAGGTAAATGGATGATGATGGAGACTGTTATGCTAAGTGAGATCAGCCAATCCCAAAAATCCAAAGGCCGGATGGTCTCACTGATAAATGAATGATGATGCATAATGGGGGGGGGGTGGCAAGAA
>JAJEJO010004968.1:73902-145476 GCA_020662805.1 Glaucomys volans | reverse complement strand
CGGGGTGGGGGGTAAAAATAATAACAGAATGTGTGACAGATACCATTGCCCTGTGTACATGTATGAACGCACAGATGGTGTGACTCTACTTTGTGTACAACCAGTGAAACAATAGCTGTACTCCATTTGTCTTCAATGAATCAATAAGTAAATAAAAAAAAAAGAAATATCAAAAAAAAAAAGTATGATCACACCTAAGGCTAACAAGAGTATCATACAAGCATTCCCCCTTAATGTTCGTCAGTGTATAACCTGATTAAAGCTTTCTGGAAACAATTCTGCAATCCTGATTTTAGTTCTTAAAATTTTGTGGGGGTCAGGGGGTGCCAGGGAGTGAACTCAGGAGCACTTGACCACTGAGCCACATCCCCAACCCTATTTCATATTTTATTTAGAGTTTCACTGAGTTGCTTAGTACATCACTGTTGCTAAGGCTGGCTTTGAACTCAAGATCCTCCTGCCTCCCAAGGCAGCTGGGATTACAGGTATGCACCACTGCACCCAGAATGGCTAAAATTTTTTAAAATATATTTACAAATATATAAATTTTTCCTAAAGAATTAATCAGAGATTTGGCCAACTATTTATGGGCAGACTTTCATGACCCTGAAAAAGCTGCAAAGTAAATTTTAGAAATTAGAGAAAATGATAAATAAATAATGTGCCCATATGATCCGTTTCTCATAAATGTTAGCCTCAGGTCATCTTTCATACAAAAGATAGAAAATTATAAACATCTACCTAAAAATATAAACCAATATATTCAAAAGCTACTTAAGCATATGTGAAAGGTTTAAAAAAATAACTGAAGTATCTAGAAAATTTGAGAAAATACCCTGTCCTTGAGGTGATCCATGAGAGTAACTACATCTCTTTAATACATATTTCCTAGAACTAGAATTGAAAGAATGATGGGTCTAACCAAAAATGGCAAATATTATGTCACAATTATATTAATAAAAAAATTTTTAAATGTATTTCGGTTGCACATAATACAGTGGTACCTTATATGTGGTGATTACCAGAATCAAAACCACATAGCAACAAGCTTATTTATGCTAATGTACTTTTCACAGTGAAACGTTATAACAAATCAACTTTGAGAACACACAGTGACATATATGTCAACAGTTTTTCCTCAAGTTCATCTCTTTTTACTTTGCTGTAATTTATCTACAACCTAGAATAGACAATTAAATTTGTACTAATGATCAGTAAGATTATTTCATATAGGAAAATTTCCAGACATCCATTACCTACTTTCAAAATATATTTTAAATTTACCTTCTCATTCTCCAGTTTAGTAAAAGATTCAAGGCTAAAATAAAGTAAGCTCATTTCTCTAAGATGGCAATACTGATACTATTAACATTTTCCCATACCTATATTTGCCAAAGAAACTAATTCAAAAATAGAAGGAAAAAGTAACAGTTTTGAACAAAGCACTATGAATTCTACACAGTGACACAGAGGAGGGTAAAAGTAACACAAAGATGACTGAAAAACAAGGAGATTTACACAGAGATAAAAAGTATGGTAAAGCTACATAATAAAATGAAAAACACAGTATTTATATAGGCATACAAAAGCAGGAAATGCTATTATTGTTCAGAGTTAGGGCCAGTCCTCCTATCACAGAACTATGGCAATCAGAGGCAAATAATTCAATAATAAAAATGTACCCCCCATTAAAACTTAGAACGAAGTTGTTATGTGAATTCATCTGAGAAAAACAGGCAGAAGGACAATATTCAAAAAACCATTAAGTAACAAAAAATGACATAATTTATGTTTGTATACCACAATGAAAATACACACTGCAAAATTATGGCATTTGCAGGTAGACAGATGGAGTTAGAGAATATCATGCTAAAGGAGATGTCAAATCCAAAAAACAAAGGTCAAATGTTTTCTCTGATAAGTGGATGCTGATATATAACAGGGATGGGCAAGGGAAAAATGGAGGAACTTTGGATTGGGCAGAAGGGAATGAGGGGAGGGGCTGGAGGGTGGGAAAGATGGTGGTATGAGACAAACATCATTACTTTATGTACGTGTATGATTACACCAATGGTGTGAGTATCATGTATAACCAGAGAAATGAAAAGTTGTATTCCATTTGTGTACAATGAATCAAAATGCATTCTGCTGTCATATATAACTAAATAGAACAAATTTTTTAAATGCTTTAAAAATATATACATTGCTACCTTAACAACAAATATTCACACTAATCAAAAGATGTCCTGAAAAACTCCCACACCATTAAATTGTGATTATATACTGAAATCATGGATCAAAACCTAAAACTTCTTTTTAAAAAATGAACTATAAAGTTAGTAATATCAAGCCTTATAAAGTTATCTTAAAAAAAGAGAAAATAACTATTGTTGACTAATCATACTGAACAAATTATAAGGATTAAAATATAGATTAATGACATTCAGACCACTATGTATATACACTTGTGTGTGTGTGGTTTGGAAATTGAACTCATAGTCTCATGCTACTTTTTTAAAAACTCTTTTTAGTTATATACAACACCAGGACAAACCCTGACATTATCATAAAAGCATGGAACATGACCCATTAGAATTCAGTCCATAGTAATTCCCCTGACCCCTTTTCTCCCCTCCCCACCGCTGATACCTCTTCAATCCATTTACAATTTACTTTTTTTTAAATTAGTGTCCTGTGGATACACCTGATGCCCAGACCCACCATGCCACGTCCATGTCATGCTACTTTTTCACAAGATCTCTTCTATCAACTTGAAGAGAGAAATATTAATAAACAGCTAGATAAAATTTAAAATGGAAATTATAACTACACAAAAGAAAAGGTTGTCCCCAAATATCCCTTCTAGAACACATACAAAAAGTTACAAATGTAAAAATTATAAATACAGAAAAAAACTTTATAAAAATGAATGCCATATATATTCATGAGATTAATTTCTCTTTAACTTATAATTAGCATGCACAAGAGCCAATAAACAAAATACAGGCTTGCAACTTAATTACATAAAAAGAGGCACCTACTTTAATAACAGATGGCATCTTGGAATTTAGGTTATCATACGTAAAATGTAGACGAGTTCTGAAGGAACATTTGTACAGTAAAGGATCCTGGTAAAATTCTATTTTACCACTGGCATTTCGTTTATCAAGACAAACTGTACAGTCAGAAAAATTGATAACCTTTCTTAGCACCAGATCAGTTGCTAAAAAGAAAAGAAAAACTTTAATTAAAAAGGAAAATTAGAGGAAAAAGGCAACTATTAATTATTAGTACAACAATTAAAATAATAATTACAGCAAATAAGATTCATGGAACATTTAATGCATGTCAGATCCTATGCAAAGAATTTCTCATGTTTTATATCATTTGAATATTCCAACAATTGTACTAAATAGGGAAATTTTGTGTATGAAGAATCTGAGGCCTAAGTAGACTGCCCCCACCTGCATGACAAGTAACCAAAACAAGACAAAACGTAGGAAATTTTTCACAACAGTTCTTTCCTAAAATAAGATAATAACATTCTTAAGAATCCAAAACTAAAATAAACTTATGAACAATAACCACTCATTTCGTATTTATATACCCACTAAAAGGCTCACAATACTTTAAACCCACATTGTTCAATATGATAGCCATCAGCTGTGGCTATTTAAATTTACATTTAAATTAATGTGAAAGACAACAACAACAGAACTAGGAGTTAACAAGCACTCAATAAATGGAAGACTATTTTTAATGGCTTTATCAACACTACTATCATGGAATTTCACATGGTATCATATTTGATTCTCACAAATATATTGGTGTGTTAGCAGTACTAATAATACACATTTTACAAATGACTCATTCAAGGTTGCATTAGGTTACTGGTGAATGGAAGACTCAAATCAAGATTCTCCCAACTCCTGACTAGGGCTCCTCCCAATTCACTATAAATTATTTTCCAAAGTAATATTTACATCACTTCTATGTTAAAACTAAAATGAAATGTCTTCACTTAAAATGTTGACTCATTTCTTCAATCCTATATTATCCAATTTGTTTTCTGGCCTTTTTATCAAATACTTTGTTCAACACAAAGAATGTGAAGGAGATATTAACAATGTATGAGAAATTGTGCTTAGACCTTTACATATATTCTTTTGTTGGGGGGGGAGGGTGTTTTTTGTTTTGTTTTATTTTGTTTTTGTTTGTACCAGGGATTGAACCCAGGGGCACTTAAACACTAAGTCACAACCCTAGCCCCTTTTTGTATTTTATTTAGAGACAGTCTTGCTAAATTGCTGAAACTGGCTTTGAACTCATGATCCTTCTGCATCAGCCTCCGGAGCTGCTGGGATTACAGGCATGCACCACTGCACCCAGCTCTTTGCATACATTCTTTTTATGCCTCACAACAAAACTGTGAATCAAAATTTATTTCCATTTTAAAAATATGAAAACTTGAACCTTGGAAAACTCACAAAAATGAAATTGCACTCCATTCTACTAGTCTGTATTTGCAAATCTTATCTACAGTTTACACTTAGTCTTGAGACTCAATTTCACTTTGTTTGTTTTAACCCTTTAATTAGGACTTAACCCATTATGTCCTTTTGTCCTATATGTAAGATACCTATAAAAAATTAAAATTGAGCAACAAATATACCATTTATTGGAAACTTTGCACCTGTGTCAATTTCATTGAAATATTCACAGAATTGAAAACTTAGGACTTAATGGGCTAAAATTAATAAATGAATAGATGCAAGGACATCAAAGAATGAAGGAGAATAAGAAAAAAATGAATGTAAAAATAATAGCACTTAGTGGGGTATGGTGGCACATGCCTGTAATCCCAGCAGGTCAGAAGGCTGAGGCAGGAGGATCAAGTCCAAAGCCAGCCTCAACAGCAGTGAGGCACTAAGTAACTCAGTGAGACTCTGTTTTTAAATAAAATACAGAAAAGGGCTGGGGGATGTGGCTCAGTGATTGACTGCCCCTAAGTTCAATCCCTGGTACCAAAAATATAATAATAATAATAGCATTTCATTTTCTGGCACTACATGATACTTTGATAAGTTTTCACTGCATTAACTTATTTAATAAAATAAACATACTGGGAAGATCCCATCGTGTCCCTGTATAAAAATGAACAGAGAATAGTTCATCCAAGATCATATAGATATCAAGAGGGATAGCCAGAATACAAAATCAGTTAGTGCTAACAAATGGAAAAAAATACACACCATCTCAAGTCACATTTAAAAAAAGATGCTTACAACAGATTTAATTTTCAAAAATCCTATTCTAGACTCTATCAGAACATCTACCAACTAATATTATGACTAATAATACCTCTTCCAACAAACAAACAGTGTTTAGGTTCATACAGCTTCTTCATAGCTGTATTTTCAATACTTAGTACACAGCCTACCCTGTAGAACGTAAGTATATAGTACTAAATAAATGTTGTTAAAAATTATATCATTACTTAATAGCTCTTTAAGATAAACAGAAAAATGCAGCAAATAATAGTTAAAAAGAGGGTTCAGGAAGCCGGGCGTGGTGGCGCACACCTGTAATCCAAGCAATTTGGGAGGCTGAGGCAGGAGGATCGCGAGTTCAAAGCCAGCCTCAGCAACTTAGCGAGGCCCTAAGCAACTCAGTGAGACCCTGTCTCTAAATAAAATACAAAATAGGGCTGGGGATGTGGCTCAGTGGCCGAGTGTCCCTGAGTTCAATTCCTGGTTCCAAAAAAAAAAAAAGGGTTCAGGAAAATCAAAATTTTCCAAATGTGCTCTAGAATATATATAAGCCTAAAACAGCTCAATCAGATATGTTAGTTCGTCATTATCAAGCTATGTGAAAGCAACAAGCTTCCTTTCCCTCTTCAAAGACATTAAAAATTCAAAGCAAATATTTAATTTTTATTGCTACAACCCATGACCTATAAAATATTATGTATCACATTTGAAATAAGCATGTGTGAGGTAAGAAGAAATAAATATTAAAATCTTCAAAATCAAATCTAGGTGTTCTTAATCTCAGATTTTATTAACCTCCTATAATTATATGCTACATTTATGTATGTGCATTTTTTCCCATACTGGAGGCATAAAGCTTTCATTAGGTGTACCCAAAAGCCAACTTGCCCAAGAAAAGGTTTAAAAATCAAGGCAATTGTTTTATTTATGGAAAAACTACACTTGCCATTTACTCACCAGAAATATCCATAAATGCACGATCCCATAATTCACTCACTGTATAGCATTCTGCAGAAGTGATATTGACTGAAAGAACAATATCGTCTTCAACATATTTTAGTATGAGATTATTTATAACAATGTTTACATTATTTACAACTCGTCTAATCAGACTTTGGACATACCCTGCAAAGCAGAAAAAAAGGGTTCAATTAGGCACAAGTCTATTGATTAATAATTAACTCTTAAATTGCTTTAGACTTAAAAGATATGAAAAGTGGGTGTTATTTAACAAAGAAGAATAAAAAGTTCAGAAAGGTTAAAAAAAACTTGCTCAAATGAACAGTTAAGAAGGAGCAAATTCAACTCAACAAAAATTTAAACCAAGAAGTTCTATGGTGAAGTATGTATATACTAAAAGAAACCACACACACCTATCTTTCTTAAAACATAATGGTAAATCCCACACAATGATTATACTGTACAAGTCCTTTGTCTGGTTTCTGCCTACTTTATAAACATATATACCTATTTAAAATGCAGCAATGCTACTATATGCTGCTATATTGTGTGTGTGTAAACAGTGTCTACCTTCTTCACAGCTGTATTTTCAATACTTAGTACAATGCCTATCCTGTAGAACATAATAGTACTAAATGACAGTTAATAAAATTATATCATTATTTAATAGCTCTTTTAAGACAAGCAGAAGAATGCAGCAAATAATAGTTAAAAAGAGGCTTAGGATAATCAAAAATTTCCAAATGTGCTCTAGAATATACATAAGCCTAAAACATACATCGATCAGCTATATTTGGATGCACACACACAATGTATTAAAGATGAGATCCTTTAAGCTTCTTTTTGAACCAACAACAATCATCCTCTTCCTCCTTTAGTCATAAAAATATCCAAAATTTATGCTTGGGTGGATATAAGAGAAACATGACCATTCTAATGGAGTCAACTATATTCACTTACAAAAGTAATACTAACCCAAAACTACTTCAAGTAATTCAGGTTGAACACAATTCTGTCTTATGTCACTAAAAATAGAATGCTTTGTATTATGTTTTATACAACTAAAAAAATGGGCCAATGGGGGCTGCAACTGTAGCTCAGTGGTACCACACTTGCCTAGCACACATGAGGCACTGGGTTTCATACTTAGCACCACGTAAAAAATAAATAAATAAAATAAAGGTTTAAAAAAAAAAAAGGCCAGTAGTCACAATTCTATCAGTCTGAATTCTAATATGGTTCTAAAGAACTCCTACTAGTCTAGGATTTGTTTTGAATACCTGCAGTTTGACCCATAGGTTTCTGACTATAAAATCAATAAGTAACCAAAGCTTTACATTTTTCTTAAGCAAGTTTATTAAGGAGAAACAAAACATGGAACAAGAAGTAACAAACCAGATTCTACGTCATAACCATAGAAATGAACATTTGTAACCCATATGTGCACAATGAATCAAAATGAAGTCTGTAAAAATTAAAAAATAAAAAATAAAAAAAAAGAAGCAACAACCCTAGAAGTGAAAGGGATGGGGGAGGGGCAAGAGAGAGGAAACAAGAGCAAAAAGAGACATCAATATTTAAATCCAGAGCTATTACAGGAAATTTTGTGAAGATATGAGGTCAAATTTGGACAAATAAAGAAACTGCACATTTAATAAGTAAGGATAATTTACTGGTTTAATTTTTAATTCCCCAGTAATTTTTCTTAAGGAGTTAATTAATAAGAAAGGTGAGAAAGTTCTAGAACCATAGTGCTTAAGCAAAGCTGGAACCATTTAGAAATAAAATTTCTTCTTCTGGCAACTTTTTCAGCTTGGAATAACTAAACTACCCCAAAGTGAGATGCATCTCCAAGTTTGTTCGGTATAGTTCTGAAGAATACAAAGTATCAGCATCAACATCACTATAGCACTAACAATGTTCACCTCAACTATAACTTAGGAGGTATATTTGAGGAATGCTAAGTTATGTATTTAACTACAGCCTCTGACAATAGTGTCAGAAGACTCTCAAAATTAACTAGGTTAAAAACCAGTAAAAAGCTCACAATGCTTTAGCACAGAAAACAAGTATATACCAATGTTGATGACACTTCACAAAAGAAGGAATGACTGATTAAAAAAAAAAAAAATCAAGTGAAGTTACTGATAAACTATTCCTAACTATAAAAGGTAGCAAAACACTTTGGTCACAGAGCCGATATATAATAATTTTTTCCTTCATTAAATATTTACCAAGGAACTATTTCTTTTTGCAAGATACTACTACCCCAACTAAATAAAAATATCAGGAAATAAAAGTGATAATATACAAGGTCTCTTCCAGTTATAAAATCCTGTCATCAGTGAATTTTAGAGCTTCCAGAAATTCAGAATATTCCATCTTTTTTTTTTTTTTTTAACCAATACACAAGCGGTAAAAAAGACAATGAATGTTCATTGAAAGAGGCTGTAAGAAAAAAAGTCAAGTAACAACTTGCTGCAAAAAAAAGAACTAAAATCTGAATGAAAGCCATTTGCAGGACTCTGGTCCCAAAATGTTCTAAAGTCATGCAGCAAATGCACATGCATATATGGCATAAAAGTTTTATTACTGTAAGAACAACTAAAAATGTATACTGTAGAAAAGATAAAAGGAGTCTTCCTACCTACAGAAGTGTACCTTTACCAACCCTAGAAGAAATTACCTGGTGGTAAATCAGGATCTGTAGGAGCAGCCTGCTGAATTCTTCGGGGTTTTACTGATGATTTTGTGTTCTCAGTAGCACTACGATTGGTAGAATTAGAACCACAGCTTTCATGGTCATCCTGTTTTTATTTTAAAGAAAGGAAAAAGAAACACATTAACTACATTCAACACCAAGGAAAAATTGTATTCAATATATGCAGTAAGTATATGGATACTAGAGAACATTATATTATTCTTATTTTTTAGCTCTAAAAACTGTGTAATCAGCTGGGCACAGTGGCACATGCTCATAATCCCAGAGGCTCAGGAGGCTGAGGCACAAGGACTTCGAGTTCACACTCAGCAATTTAGCAAGGCCCTAAGCAACTCAGCAAGACCCTATCTCTAAATAAAATATTACAAAGGGCTGGGAATATGGCCCAGTGGTTAAATGCTCCTAGGTTCAATAGTCGGTACCAAAAAAAAAAAAAAAAAGTATAATTTGCATTCTCAAATAGCATTTTTAAAAAGAGCCAATAGTTCAAAACTAAATTCTTTCCTTAGCTACTATCAAAACAATCTACTTGCCAGATTTGGTAGCACACACCTATAATTCCAGGTTTCAGGAAGGCTAAGGCAGGAAGATCTCAAGTTCCATGCCAGCCTCAGAAACTTATCAAGACTCTGTCTCAAAAGAAATAAAAATAAAAATAAAAAAGGGCTGGGGATATAAAGCACCCCCAGGTTCAAAAACCAATACCAAAAACAAAACAAAACAAAACAAAAAAAAAACCCTACCTGAAAATGTCAGAATTCTTATAACTATAGCAAAAAAAGAGATGATTTAACAAGTTTTTAAACAATTTACATGTCTGTCTATAAGCAGAAAATAATAGAAAAGGGTCTTATTTCTCCCATTTGTTCTTTATATATTAAATCCCTCACCATTTAGAATCTAAGCTATCTTTTAACAATGAATCTTAACCATTCTTAGAATCCTGAGCACCCTATTTTAACAATGTTTACTGAATTGCTATTCATGTTTTAGACCCAAAATCTACCTGGGTTTCAAGATGAATAAATAACAAAATAGTAACTCTTCAAAGGAAGAAACACAAATGGTCAAAAAAACAAATGAAAAAATGTTTCATAGTACCCTGGTGCCTGGTCCCTGGTCCCCCATCCACTCTGTCCAGTCTCACAGCACCTCAGAGGAAAGGAGACTTGTGCCTCAGAGCTTCTCAGGGGTAAAGGGACCTGGATGAGTTTTCTGATCAGCCCTCCCTGACCTCAGAGATCCTCAGAGGAGAGGGATCTGAGCACTTGGGCCAACCTGCCCCATGCACCTCTGCATTCCCTGAGGGAAAAGCAGCTGCTGCACCTGCCTGAGAAAACTGCCGAGATGGAAGAACAGGCTCCCCTGAAGCTGACTTAAAAAAGAAACAAAAAAACAATCCCCAAAGTCCCTGAACCCAAGAGACTGAAATAGGCATAAAAAAAATTTTTTTTTTTTTAACCTGGACCATTCAGCATCAAGATCCCAAGGGAGAAAGCCCACATTCCTACCAGAACTACAAGGGTCACACAGGTACATCTACATTCCAAGACAAACACCTGGTACTTCATACATATATCAGTGAAGCTGAAACCAGTGGCAGTTTTATCCCCAAAACCCCCAAAAAGCAGATTTTAACAGAGACCCTTGAGATGCAGACAGGGCAGAGACTGGCATCTCCTCACCAAATGCAAAAGGAAGAGAAGGATTAACTCCCAAATATCCACCCACAAAGTTCCAAAGCTTGGTCAAATCTAATTACCTGAATTTTTAACTCAGAACTCAGCACCACCACCTCACTACAGAAAAATACAATTTATCATCACCCAAACAGTGTTAAATCACCATATACTGGGCAACTGGAAACAGATCTACTATAACTAGCTGCGACACCTACCCACAAGGCAGGCAGCTAAGTGAGGAACACAAAGGTGTCAGGCTACACAATATCCAACCCTCAACCCAAGGGCTGAAAAATTAAAAGAAAATGCGAAGAATGAGCATCCATCCCAGCAATTTTGAACAACCCAGCAGAAAGTAGCTTTTTATTTTGCAGCAAGATTTCTTCTGCATTTTTTTCTTTCATTTCTTCTTTTGTTCCACCATAACTCCACTTTAATTTTCTTAATTCATCTTTCAAATTTCAACTTTTATAATTTTTTTCCCAATCACCACTTCATCATATAGTATTGTTTTTCACATTTATCCATTATGCACAATTTTGAGTGCATGAATGTGGGTGTTTGTGTGTATGTGTGTATGTACTCATTGCAGAGATAGGTTCTAAGAAAATATAGGTGAATATTAGGGCTACATATGTCAAAGGAAACATAAAACAATAGTCTTAAAATTGACACTGTCACTGTCAGTAGTACTGTTACTGACTCCCAATGCCAATAAGAAGGGCTGGAAAGTCATAGGGATGCTTCAAATTTCCAGAGTAGAATCCCTGCTGCCAAGAAAGACTCACAACTCAGCCAAGCAACATTTGATTCAATTGATTCAATCCTGCCTGAGTATAAACATTACTTCAACTCACAGAATTGGAAGATAAAAATTCCAATGCAAAAACAGGTCCAAAAGAGGAACAACTGGATGGAACTTCAGGTTCCCCAGCTAGATGTCTATTTGTATATCCAAAACAAAAATCCTATAATAAAAAAGAAATAAAGACATAAAGACATACATACAAAGAGGAAAAGAAACCCACCTCAATTGATGCACAGGAGCAGGACCTCAGAAAACCTGAGGAAACAGGCAAATAAATCCCCCCAAAATTCAAAATACCCCAACAAAAGATACCACAGAACTGGAAGGAAGAAGTTTCAGACAAAGATTATAAAACACCGATTAACAAAATGTTCAATGAACCAAATGAAGAATTAAGGAATGAAATAAGAGAGCAAATGGAGGAGATGAAAGACTATTTCAATAAAGAATCAGAAATACTAAAAATAAACTGATCAGAACATCTGTATATGACAAAAACAATTAATCAAATTAAAAAATTCACTTGAGCCAGGCACATACCTGTAATCCCATCAGCTTGGGAGGCTGGGGCAGGAGGATCGTGAGTTCAAAGACAGTCTCAGCAAAAGCAAGGCACTAAGAAATTCAGAGAGACCCTGTCTCTAAATAAATTACAAAACAGGGCTAGGGATGTGGCTCAGCAATCAAGTGCCCCTGAGTTCAATCCTCAGTAAAAAAAAAAAAAAAAAAAATTCACTTGAATGCATCACTAATGGGCTACATTGCATAGAAAATAGAATTTCAGAGCCTGAAGATATAACTTCAGGACTTGAAGACAGGATACGTGAATTTGAATACACAGAATTCAATAAAGGAAAAAAAATAGAACATGATCAAAATATATAGTAACTGAAACAACTTAAAGACCAAACATGAGAATCACTGGGATAGAAGAGAAAATGGCAATTCAACCTAAAGGCATTAGAACATTTTCAATGAGATAGTTACAGAAAACTTTCCCTGTATTAAATGGGAGAGAGACAAGCACATACAGGAAGTATACAGGACCTCATATAGACTAAACCAGGAGAGAAGTCCTCCAAGACACATCATAATCAAAATGCCCAACACAGAAAATAAGGAAAGAATATTAAAAGCTACAAGAGAGAAAAAGAAGGTCCCATCTAGAGACAAACCAACTGCTCATTTCAGACTTTTCTACTCAGACATTAAAATTAAGGAGGGAAAAAAAATTAAGGAGGGCATAGAACAAGATTTTTCAAGCTCTAAAAAAAATTGATTCTCAAGCAAGTTATTATACAAGACCCTCAAAGAAGAATTAACACCAATACTCCTCAAAGCATTCCATGAACTAGAAAAGGAGGGGAACCTTCCAAACTCATTCTAGGAAGCTAATATCACCCCGATACCAAAATCAGACAAAGATACATCAAGGAAAGAAACTTCAAACCAATATCCCTGATGTACACAGATGCAAAAATTCTCAATAAAATTCTGTCAAATTGCATACAAAAACATATTTAAAAGATAGTGCACGAGATCAAGTAGGGTTCATCCTAGGGATGCAGGGTTGGTTCAATATACTGAAATCAATAAACATAATCCATCATATCAACAGACTTAAAAACAAGAATTATATGTTGTTCTCAATAAATACAGAAAAACAACTGACAAAATACAGCACTCTTTCATGTTCAAAACACTGGAAAAACTAGGTATAGTAGGAACATACATCAACATTATAAAAGCTACACATGATAAACCCAAGGCCAGAAAAATTCTAAACGGAGAAAAATTGAAAGCATTCCCTTTAAGCACTGGAACAAGATAAGGATGCCCTCTTTTACCACTTTTATTCAACATTGTCCTTGAAACTCTAGTCAAAGCAATTAGGGAAAAGAAAGAAATTAAGGGGATATAAATAAGAAGAACTCAAACTATCACTATTTGCCAATGACATTATTCTACATTTAGAAGATCCAAAACATTCTACCAGAAAACTTCTAGAACTAATAAATTAATTCATGAAGTAGCAGGATACAAAATCAACACCCATAAATCAAATGTGTTCTTATATATCAGCAATGAATCCACTGCAAGACAAATTAGGAAAACTACCCCATTCACAGTAGCCCCAACAAAAGAAAAAATAATCAACCTAACAAAAGAGGTAAAAGACCTTCACAATGAAAACTACAGAACACTAAAAAAAAGAAATTGAAGAAGACCTTAGAAGATGGAAAGACCTCCCATGCTCTTGGATAGGCAAAATTCATCTTGTCAAAATGGTCATACTACCTAAAGTGTTATACAGATTTAATGCATTTCCTATTAAAATCCCAACAACATTCTTCATAGAACTACACAAAGCAATCATGAAATTCATTTGAAAAAATAACAAACCCAGAATAATCAAAGCAATCCTTAGCAGGAAAAGTGAAGCAGAAGGCATCACAATATCAGACCTTAAATTATAATACAGAGCACAAAAATGACATGGTATTGGCACCAACACAGACACGTAGACCAACAGTAAAGAATAGAAGACACAGAGACAAAACCACACAAATACAGTTATACAAGACAAAGATGCCAAGATAGCCTATTCAACAAATGGTGCTGGGAAGAATGGAAAGCCACATATAACAAAATGAAATTGAACCTCTATCTTCCACCCTGCACGAAACTCAACTCAAAGTGGATCAAAGACTATAGGCACTAGAACAGAGACCCTACACCTACTTGAAGAAAAAGGAGGCCTAAATCTCCACCATGTCAGCCTACAATCTAACTTCCTTAACAAGAACCCTAAAGCACAAGAAGTAAAATCAAGAATCAATAAATGGGATGGATTCAAACTAAAAAGCTTCTTCTCAGCAAAAAATAACGATCAATAATGTGAAGAGAGAGCCTACAGATTGGGGGAAAATTTTTACCACGTGCACCACAAATGCAGCATTGATTTCTAGGATATATAAAGAACTCAAAAAACTTAACACCAAAAAAACAAATAACCTAATGAATAAATGAAATAAGGAATTGAACAGACACTTCACAGAAGAAATACTATCAATCAGCAAATATATGAAAAAATGTTCAACATCTCTAGTAATTAGAGAAATGCAATCAAAACTACTTAAGATTTCATCTTACTCCAGTCAGAACGGCAATCAAGACTGCAGGCAACAATAAATGTTGTCAAGGATGTGGGGGAAAAAGGGACACTCATACATTATTGATGGGACAGCAAATTGGTGCAACCACTATGGAAAGCAGTATGGAGATTCCTCAGAAAACTTGGAATGGAAACCACCATTTGACCCAGCTATCCCACTCCTCAGTTTATACCCAAAGGACTTAAAATCAGCATATTACAGTGATACAGCCACGTCAAGGTTTATACCAGTTCCACTCACATTAGTTAAACTATGGAAACAACCTAGGTGCCCTTCAATAGATGAATGGATAAAGAAAATGTGTTATATATATTTGATGGAATATTACTCAGCTTTAAAGAATGAAATTATGGCATTTGCAGGTAAATGGATGGAGCTGGAGAATATCATGCTAAGCGAAATATGACAATCCCAAAAAACCAAAAGCTGAATGTTGTCTCTGATGTAAGGATGCTAAGTCACAATGGGGTGGGGGGCTGCTGGAGAAGAACAGAGTTACTTTAGGTAGAGTGGAGTGAAGGGAGGGGAGGGGCTATGGGGATAGGAAAAATAGTGGAATGAAACAGACATCATTACCTTATATACATTTATGACTGTATGACCTATGTAATTCTAGAACATGTACAATCACAAAAATGAGAAATTATATCCCATTTATGTATGATGTATCAAAGTACATAAATGCATTCTACTGTCATGAATAACTAATTAGAACAAATTTTTAAACTAATTAAAACCAAAAAAAAATGCCAACTGAGACTGCTGTTCCCAGCAAAGCTCTCCCCTATATTTAATGGGGCAGGAAAAAAATTCTACGACAAAGATCAACAAAATGCATACATGACAATAAAGCCAGCACTATAAAGAATACTCAAACATAAACTGCCAGAGAGGATCACAAAATCAAAACTCCCAAATAAATGAAAATCAATAGAAGAATTGAATAAAAAATTAAAATGACAGCAACCCCAAGCACATATTCATAATAATACTGAATATAAAGGGTCTCACCTCCCCACTTAAAATACACAGATTAGCAGAATGAATTTTTTTAAATCCAACCATAGATTATTGCAAGAAACTCGTCTCATAGTTAAGACAGTCACAGGCCAAAGGTAAAAAGAAGAAAAACAATATTCCAAGCAAATTGACTCTGAAAACAGACCAGAGTGGTCATTCCCACATCTGTCAAAGCTGATTTCAAACAAAAATTAGAAGAGACAAAGAGGGTCATTACATCCAGGCAAAAGGAACAATCCAACAACAAGATAGCTAATATATGTGCCCCAAAGTCAGTGTACCCAACTACATTGAAGAAATACTCTGACAATAAACCCCAGATAGACCCCCAATATAATAATACTGGGAAATTTCAACACACTCTTATCATCAATAGGCCATCAAAACATAAAATCAATAAAGATATATCAACCTAAATAATACTATAAAATCAAATGGACCTAACAGACATCTACAGAGTATTTCACCCCAAAATGGCTGAATTTACCTTCTTAGTAGCGCATGAAAAAATTCTACAAAACAAATCACATTCTGGGTCACATATAACAATAAGCAAAAACAAAAAAATTGATATAAGTCCATGCATCATGTCAGATAATGGAATGAAACTAGAAATCAATAACAAGAAACACACAAACGTGGAGATTAAATACTCTTAAGTGAAGAATGGATCAAAGTAGAAATGAGAGAAGAAATCAAAAAATTCATAGAAGCAAATAAAAACAAAAATACATCAAAATCTCTGGGATAGTATGAAAGCAGTACAAAGAGGAAAATTTATGGCACTGAATGCTTACATTAAAAATATAGAGTTGGGCACAGTGGCTCATGCCTATAATCCAAGCAGCTTGGGAGGCTGAGGCAGGAGAATCTCAAGTTTAAAGCAAACTTCAGCAATGCAGCAAGACCCTAAACAACTTAGCAAATTGTCTCAAAATAAAAAGGGCTGGGGATGTGACTCAGTGGTTAGGAGCCACTGGGCTCAATTCCTGGTACCAAAAAGCAAAATAGAGAGCAATCCCAAATAAATAAATCAATGCTCCACCTCAAGACCTTAGAAAAATTAGAACAAACTAATTCCAAACTCAGTAGAAGACAAGAAATAATAAAGATCAGAGATGAAATAATGAAACTGAGAATAAAAAACAATACACAGAATCATTACTAAAATGAGTTGGTTCTTCAAAAAGATAAATAAGATTGATAAATCCTTAGCCAAACTAACCAAAAGAAAGGGAGAGAATCACCAAACCAACAAAATTAGAAATGAAAAAGGGGATATAACCACAGATTTTTCTGGAATGCATGGGATCATTATAAACTACTTTGAAAATTTATACTCTAATGAATAGCAAAATCTAGAAGTGACTGACAAATTTGTAGACACATATGACCTGACAAACTGAATCAAGATACCAAAACCTAAACAGACTAATATAAAATAATTCAAACAGCAATCAAAAGCCTACCAACATGAAAAACCCAGGACCAAAGGGAATCTCACCAGAGATCTACCAGATCTTTAAAGAACTAACACCAGTCTTCCTCAAATTATTCCATGAAATTGAAAGAGAAGGAACACTTCCAAACACATTCTATGAAGCTAGTATAACCCTAATAAAAAACCAAAGATACATCTAGGAAAGAAAAACCACAGACCAATATCCCTAATGAACATACATGCAAAAATTCTCAATAAAATATTAGCAAAGGGCAATCAAAATCATATTCAGAAGATAATACACCACAATCGAGTGGGTTTTATTCTATGACTATGACTCAGCTATTACACTATCACACTCTTTGGTATTTATCCAAAAACTAAAGTCAGCTTACTATACTGATATAGCCACTTCAACATTTATAGTAGCACAATTCACAACTGCCAAATTATGGAATCAACCAAGATGCCCATCAACAGATGAATGGATCAAGAAATCGTAGTATATACACAATGGAGTTTTTACTCAACCATAAATATGGATGAAATAATGGCATTTGCTGGTAAACGGAAGGAACTGGAGAAAATCATGCTATGTAAAATAAGCCAGATTTAGAAAATCAAAAGCCAAATATTTTCTTTCATATATGGAAGTTAGAGCAAAATAAGGGAAAGAAGGTGGCAGTAAAGGAGATTGAATATCATAAAGATATGAAATCTATAGAGTAGAAGAAAGAACTAGAAGGAGGGAGGAAAGAAGTGAAAAGAGTAGATATATGGAAAGAACAAAGAGCTTGTTACATACCTATATAAATGTACCAAAAAGAGTTTCACCTGTGTGTGAAAGACACATATATGTATGTAGAAAATGCCAATCAAAAATAAATGAACACGTTTTTTGGGATTGACTTATCTCACTTAGCATGATATTTTCCAACTACAGCCATTTACCTACAAATGCCATTATTTTATCCTTCTTTATGACTGAGTAATAATAAAATGTGTATATATACCACAGTTTCTTTATCCACTCAACCACTGAAGGGCATCTAGGTTATTTCCACACCTAGCATTGTGAATTGAGCAGCTATGAACATTGATGTGGCTCCATCACTATAGTATGCTGATTTTAAGTCCTTTGGGTATAGGCCAAGGAGTGGGATAGCTGAATCAAATGGTGGGTCCATTCCAAGTTTTCTAAGGAATCTCCACACCTCTTTCCAGAGTGGTTGCACCCCACCAGCAATGAATGAGTATATCTTTCTCCCCACATCCTCATCAACACCTAATGTTGCTTGTATTCTTGGTAACAGACATTCTAATTGGAGTGAGATGAAATCTTAGGGTAGTTTTGATTTGCATTTGGGGTGAGAAGGAGGCAAGAATGGAGGAAGGATAGACTGTATAGAGGAAAAAGGGGTGAGGAGGGAGTGGGAGAAAGGAAAAATAACAGAATGAGACAAACATCATTACCCTATGTACGTGTTGATTACACAAATGGTATGACTCTACTTGTATACAACCAGAGAAACAACAGTTGTACCCCATTTGTGTACAATGAATCAAAATAAATTTTAAAAATAAACTAAATAAATGAATAGGACTGGGATTACACCTCAGTGGTAAAGCACTTGCCTCACATGTGTGAGGCACCACAAAAAAACAAATTAAACAAAAAACAAATTAAAAAAATAAAGGTACTGTATCCATCTACAACTAAAGATATATATATATGTAATCAAAAACAAATGAATAAAGTAGTGAAAGGAAGATCAATAGAAGAGAGAACACAGTAGAGAAGGCAGAGGGGAATGGAATTGGAAGGGGGAAATGGGGATTAAAATCAAATTTAATGCATGTATTATTTTGTTCAAATGAACCCAAATACTATGTATAATTATAATGATCTGAAAAATAAAAATTATAAATGTGTGTGTGTGTGTGTGTGTTAAAAACAGAAATGGTGGTATATATAGACAGACAATAGAGTTCTAGTTAGCCACAAAGAAGAATAAAATTACGGCATTTGCTGGTAAATGGATGGAAATGGAGATCATCATGCTAAGCGAAATAAGGCAGACTCAGACACTCAAAGGTTGAATGTTTTCTCTCAGATGTGGAAGCTAGAGAAGGATATCATAAAGATATAGGGAAGACCTATAGTGTAGAAGGAGATCAGGAAGCAGAGTGGAGGGACAGGAAAAGGGAGGCAATGCAAAATGAAATCATAAAAACTCATGTTATGTGCATAAATAAAAATATCAAGGAAGGGGCTGGGGTTGTGGCTCAATGGCAGAGCGCTTGCCTAGCATGTGTGAGACACTGGGTTCGATTCTCAGCACCACATAAAAATGACTAAAATAAAGATCAACACTTAAAAAAAAATGTTTAAAAAAAAAGTATCAAGGAAATTTTACTTTTAAGTAAAAAGAACCAATAAAAAATAAAGAGATAAGGGTTGGGGTTGTGGCTCAGTGGTAGAGCACTTGCCTAGCATGTGTGAGACACTGGGTTTGATTCTCAGCACCACATAAGAAATATTTTTTTAATATTTTTTTATTTTTTAAAAAAATAAAGAGATAAGCAAAAAGAAGTCTAGTCAAGTAGGGAAAGGAAAATGGAGTGGGAGGATAGGATGGGACGGAAAAAGGGGGATCAAGAATTAAATTAAATTCCATGTATGCATGACTTTGTGAAGATGAAGAACATAACAAGTGTGCATAACTATAATGTTCTAGTTTTAAAAACTCAACTAAAAGCTTCACCAATAGATTACATTAAGTACAAGAAAAAATACCAGGCCTTAAACACAAGGCTGATAATTTATCACATTCAGACAATAATAAAGGAAAAAAAGAACAGAAAATACAAGAATTCTGAGACACCATCAAGAGACCAAATATACAAATAATTGGAATACACAAAGGAACTACTGCAGAATCAAATCACAGAAAATGTATTCAATGAAATACCAGAAAAACTTCCACAGCTTGGAAAAGACATGGACATACAGCATAGGACACATTTAGAACACTAAATAAATATAACTAGGAAAGAACCTCTCCATGACACATTTGAGTTACACTGCCAAAAACATAGAACAAAGAAAACATTAAAAAATGTAAGAAATACCATGTCACACTGAAAGCAAGTCCATTGGAATAGCAGATTTTTTGGCACAAATTCTAAAAGTCAAAAGGGCAGTGAACAATATATTTCAAGTCCTAAAAGAAAAATACTTGCCAACCTAAATTACTATATCCAGCAAAGTTACCCTTCAAAATCAAATGAAAATAAAGACCTTCTAAGACAAGTATAAACTAAGAGGATTCATGACCACTAACTCAGCATTACTAAAAGATACCTAAGGGAAATCCCACAGATAAACAAAATCATAAGAGAATGGGAAAAAATAAATCTCACTAGAAGAGTAGATAAGCAAATGAGAATTAGGGAGAAAAAAAAAAAAGAAGTAAAACATCAACCTCTAAAATGAAAAAGAGAGGAACAAACAAACAGAATAGTCAAAACCCCCAAAAGAAGAACAACAAAATGACAGGAACAAGTATGTATCTCTGAATAATAAGCCTAAATGCAAATGGTCTTAATTCTCCAATTAAAATATATAGATTGGCTTGGATTAAAAGACAAGATCCAGTCAGGCACAGGGGTGCACACCTGTAATCCCAGCAACTCAGGAGGCTAAGCCAGGAGGATTTCAAATTCAAAGCCAGCCTCAGCAAAAGCAAGGTGCTGAGCAATTCAGTGAGACCCTGTCTCTAAATAAAATACAAAAAAGGGCTGGGGATGTAGCTCAGTAGTTGAGTGCCCCTGAGTTCAATACCCAGCACCCAAAAAAAAAAAAGGACAGACAAGACCCAAAAATAGGCTGCCTATAAGAAACTCATCTTAGTGATAAAGATATACACAGGCTGAAAATGAAGTTGGAAAATGATATTCCAAGCAAGCAGAATCCCAAAACAAGCAGGAAAAGCTACACTTATATCCAACAAAACAGACTGCAAGCCAAAATCAATCACCAAAAACAAAAAAGGATCACTGCTGGACATAAAAGAAGAGATAGGTTCCAATACAATATCAGTGACTTCAATACCCCACTTTTACCAGCAGATAGATCTCTAGATCAAAAATTCAACAAAGAAACATCAGAGTGAAATTATACTACAAATTAAACAGATTTAACAGAAATCTACAGAATATTTCATGCAACAGCTATAAAATACACATTTTCTCATCACCACATGGAACTTTTTCCAAGACAGATTATCTATTAGGCCACAAAGCAAGTTTTAAATACAAAAAAAAAAATAATTTCTTGCATCTTAACAAATTATAATGTAATGAAACTAGAAATCAACAGCAAAGGAAAAGATAGAAATTATATAGATGCCTGGAGATTAAATAATACCCAGAATGAACCATAGGTCATTGAAGAAATCAGGGTGGAAATTTAAAAATTCCTAAAATCAAATGAAAATAATAACATAACACACCAGAATCTAGGAGACAGAGTAAAAGTGGTACTAAGAATTTATAGCAAGCAATAAATACCTATATTAAACAATAGAGATCTCAAACACATAAACTAATGATGCATCTCAAGGTCTCAGTAAAATAAACAAACAAACAAACCCAAAATCAACAGAGGGGAAGAAATAAGCTCAGGGCATGAAAAAATAAAACAGAAACTAAAAGAATAATGCAAAGGATCGAAGAAACAAAGATGGTTCTTTGAAAAGATAAGCCATATCAACAAACCCTTAGCCAAACTAACAAAAAGAGAGAAAAGACCCAAATAAATAGAGGTGGAAAAGGAGACATTACAACATGTACCACTGAAATACAAATGCTGACTAAAAATATTTTGAAAACAACCAATAAATCAGAACATCTAGAAAAAACAGAGAAATTTCTAGACACATATGATTATCAAATTGAACCAAAGAAAATTTTTAAAAAAAAACTAAATCCATCACATCAGTAACAATAAGATTAAAGCAGCGATAAAAAGGCTGTCAATAAAGAAAAGCCCAGAACCAGACAGATACGCTGCTGAATTTTACCAGACTTCTAAAGAACTACTACCAATGCTCTTCAAACAATTCCCTAAATAGAAATGGAAAGAATTCTTCCAAATTCATTCTATTAAGCCAGTATTACCTGTTAAAACCTCATAAGGAGACACACATACACACACACACACACACAACAAACCAATGGCCTTGATAAATATAGGCATGAAATTCTTGCTCTTCTAGTCTCAACTGCTCCAGGAGCTGCCACTTACAGTGCAGACATGGCCAAGTCCAAGAACCACACCATGCATTAGTCCCAAAAATGGCACAGAAATGGCATCAAGAAATCCCAGTTACAAAGGGGGTAGATGCTAATTTCCTGAGAAATACACATTTTGCCAAGAAGCACAAGAAGGGCCTGAAAAAGATGCAGGCCAGCACCAATGAATGAATGCACGTGTCCAGGCTATCAAGGCCCTGATTAAGCCCAGGGAAGTTTAGCCCAAGATGCCAGAGGGTACCAGGCACAATCTTGATCACCTTGTCTTCCATGCCCATCCCAAGCTCTGGAAGCATGCTCATGCCTACATGGCCAAGGGTCATAGGCTCTGCCAGCCAAAGGCCAAAGTCCAGAACCCAAACCCAAGCCAAGACCTATGCTGCAACTCCAGCTCCAGTATTAGCTCTGGCTCCAGCTAAAGCTCCTGCTCCCAAAGGTACCCAGGCCCCCAGGGGCACCCAGGTCCCTGCAAAGACTCCACAGTAAAAGCCTCTCTCTGTGAATGTGAGGACAGGACTGGTATGACCTCTGGGTCCCTGTCTGCAGGGGACTGGTGTCCTCCTGTGCTGTCTGTACCAATAAATCCAGAGGCAGGAAAAAAAAATTTTTTTTTCAAAAAAAGTACTTGAAATTCAAATTCAAGAGCACATTCAAGGGCTAGGGTTGTGGCTCAGTGGTAGAGTGACTGCCTAGCATGCACGAGGCCCTGGGTCCAAACCTTAGCACCACATAAAAATAAAATAAAGGTACCATATTCACCTGCAATAAAAACTACATTAAAAAAAAAAAGAGCACGTTCAAGAGATTATACAACATGATCATGCTGGTTTCAATCTAGGAATGCAGGGAACAGTAAATGAATAGCTCAAAGAGTAAATGATAAGTTATACTAGAACTAAAAGCATAGATTGCTCTTTCAAGAACTCAGTATTAGAAAGAAAATAGGTTAGTAATATGAGGAAAAAGCACCTGACAACTTCTTATTCCCTTTTTAAGGATAAAAGAGCACATTGGGGACTGAGGATATAGCTCAATTTGGTAGAGTTCTTGCCTTGCATGCACAAGGCCCTGGGTTCAAGCCCCATCATAGCAAAAAAAAAAAATTAAAAAAAAAAAAAGAAGGCACATTAGAACATTGGAGTAGAGGAAAGAGACTGAAGGGGAAAAATGGAGAAGTGGGGAATGGGAAAAGGGAGGAACTATGGAATAAAACTGAGAAAATTATGTACATATATGAATATATACCTTTAGGTATATCTATAAAGCACCAATTCAATAAATAGCCAGGCACAGTGGCACACTCCCACAATCTAGCAACTTAGGAGGCTGAGGCAGAAGGATCACAATTTCAAAGCCTGCCTCAGAAATTTAGCAAGGCCCTGGGCAACTTACTGAAACCTGTCTCAAAATAAAAAACAAAAAGAGCTGGGCAGCTAGCATAGAGGGAAGGGAGGGGTGGGGGCGGGTGGGGGGTAAAATTAATAACAGAGTGTGTGACAGATACCATTGCCCTGTGTACATGCATGAACGCACAGATGGTGTGACTCTACTTTGTGTACAACCAGTGAAACAATAGCTGTACTCCATTTGTGTTCAATAAAAAAAAAAAAAAAAAAAGAGCTGGGGATGTGGCTCAGTGGTAAAGCACCCGTGGGTTTAATCTGGTACTAAAAATAAAAAGAAAAGAAAAATAAATAAATAGAAGAAAGATCAACAGGGTAAAAGAAGGTGAGCAGGGGAATGAAGGAAGGGAGGGAAAGTGAACGTACTGGGGATTGTAATGGATCAATTACATTTCATGAATGTATGAGTATTTCGAAATGAACCCCACTATTACGTATAACTACACAAAAACATTTTTAAAAGAGTACATTTTAACTTGAAGGCAAGTTGTAGATATGGAGTGAGAGCAAAAAACCAACACAAAGGGTAAATGATGGTGTACTGTACATCATCAACTCATTAACAACAATGTATTACTTTCCTAAATTCATATATGAATACACCACCAGTATAACTTCATATCATGTACAACCACAAGAATGGGAACTTACACTCCACGTATACATATGTCAAAATACATTCTACTGTATGTATAACTGAAAAGAACAATTTTTTAAAAAAATAACATTTTATAATATTTACAATAATGGTGATGAGGTTTTATATTTTATGTATTTAAGGAAAAATTAGAAGAGCAAATAAAAAGAAAATAATCATTAAATTTACCAATATAATAGGGTACTAGAGGCAAATGAGAACCAAGAGAGAAAATATCCTTTAGAAAATAAAAATTATTATTCAATACCACACTAGGAGAAATACACAATAGTAAATGGTGACTCTTTTACAAGAGAACATGGCTTCAGATGCTAGTATTCAGGAAAATTTTTGTTTGAAGTTTCATACAAACAAAAGCAAAATAGTTGATATCAAAAAAACAGAAAATTTTCTAATAAAGTCATATTTTTTAAGTTAATGTAAAGCTAATATCAGTTTTTCATTCCACAGAACAACTTCACAATTCAATCCTTAAAAGGACATCTTCTGTTATTTAGGAGGATGTCGTAGTCTTTAAACTCTAAAAGACTACTACTGTGAATAAAACCTTACTGTAATTACTTTTAGTTCAATTTAAATTCATAAAAATGTCCACAGTTATATACTTCTGCACAATGTTAACATTAAAAGCACACTATTAATTTTTGAAACATGTGGTCACCTCAAAAGCCCAGAAGTAAAACATGTTCATTAAAGAGATGTGAAAAAGTTCCAAGTGAACTGCCAAAACTAGCATAATTATGAAAATATTTAACACAAAACCATCTGAAATCACAAACTACATATAGATTACAATGATGTCATAATAAACATTCCAGCCAACTGCACTAAAACTACTGCAGTCCAATAAATCTGGTATACATGGGATGACAAACATGTTAAAGCAAAAGAAAGAAGATTTTTTTTTTTAAAAAAGTTATGAGCAGCAGAAAGGGGTAGATTAAATTTGAGTTTCCAAAGAGCTAAAATACACACACACACACACACACACACACACACAGTTTCTCTACAAACTACACTGTAAGCATTCAAAATAAAAGCAAACTAAATAACCATTTGCTTAAATAAAATTAATAAACCTGAAATTTTAGTATCCTCAAAAATGAACAGTAATTGTACTCAAAGGAATATACACTATGAAACAAACATTACCAAATGTGCTAACATATCTTTTTTTAACTGGGGTTAGGAAACTGTAACTACATACATGTTATACTTAAAAAAATAATCCTTTTGATAATCTAAATTTGTTTTCATTTTAATTACATTTTAAATTTTATCATTTTTAAGTAGGTTTACAATGAAATCTTGCCCTAGCAAAATTAAATAAAAAGGAAGCAAACCAAGAATAATTAAGAATAGACAACAAATCTAATATTTACTACTAAAAATGGAATTGCTTCCATAATTAGTTTTGAGTTCATGATGTGTTTTTAACTAACAGACATCACTTTGGACCATTACACATTTACACTTCATTGAAAGCACCCGATTACTAATAAAAGAAACTCTGTTCTCAAAAAATACTAAGTATACTATCTTAAGATAATTTTTAACCCCAAACACATTTCTTTCTTATTTAGGTTGTAATTTTTCCAAACTGTCTAGTAAGTACATTTCATGGCAAAAGAATGTTTTCTCTCGAGGATCACTTAGCTATTTCTGAAACACTGTCCTTTGCTCCTCATGAAACAAGCAAGAATGTCATTTCCTAAAAAAATTTCCTAGTTGAGGTAAAATGTGGCCAACAGTGTATGCAAACAGATCCATTACTTTTGTACTGACAGCAGATCATGGACACACTGAATACTCATTCCCTTAACCTTTATAGGTCTATTCAATTAAAACCTAAAAACCATCAATTACCAGATTTTCAATGGTGTGAATAAGATTGAGAACTAAACTTAAATTAGGTTACAGAATCATTCCAATTCTTTATCTAAAGACAGACATTGACAAGAAAGGGCTGAAGGAAAAACTAAGAAGTGATGTGCTTTATGCTTTTCAGCCTTGTTATACTAAACTATACTAAACTTGGCAATCAGAAAATGACTAAGGCTCATCTAGGAGTTGTGATCACCAAAAAAGCTCCTAAACCATTAAATAAACTGCTATAAGACTCTTAGAAACACTCACCTTTGCCCTGTACAGTAACAAGTACTATGGCAATTGTCACAAGCCATAAAGAATCCATTTGAGTAATACCACACTTCAGAGAGTCAGAAGGCCAATGAAGTAACCAGCTCAGAGGTATACTTGAGGAACACAAGGGAAGGCCAAGAAAAACACATTTACTAGATCTCATGACAAAAGTGAGAATCTCTGATTCACCTCTATACCCTTAGAGCTATTCATAAAGTTAATGCAGGTCACTGCAAGAGTTTGAATATATTCCCCAAAATTTTGTGTTGGAAACTTAATCCCCAAATCCATGTTTTGATGGTATCTGAAAGTGGGGCCTTTGTAAAGTAGTTAGAATAAAATGAAGTCATGAGGGTGAGGACCCCATGACGACGCGAGTGGCTTTAAAAGACGAAGAAAGACTTGAGCTGACTGCTTGCTCTGTCCTACCATGTGATGCTCTCCACCATGTTGTGATACAGCAAGAAGGCCCTGACCAAGTGCTGAACAGATATCAGTGCCATGTTCTTAGACCTCCCAGCCTCCAAATGAGTAAGCCAAGTAAATCTTCGTTTGTTGTTTTTATTTATGGTTTTGGTTTTGGGGGACTTTTTGGCAGTGCTGTGAATCAAACCCAGGGCCACGAACATGCTAGGCAAGCACTCTCCATTGAACTTACATTCCTGGCCCCTATACACTTCTATTCTTTATAAATTATCAGTTGCAGGTATTCTGTTATAACAACAGAAAATGACTAAAACAACCACTGGGCATGGTAGTGCATGCCTGTAATCCCAGCACCTTGGAAGGCTGAGGGAGGGCTATAAGGGTGAGACCCACAAAATATTTTTGTCTCTTTTTCTTCCTCTTTTCTTCCCTTTCTACTTTTATGAAGAGAAATCTAAATGCAGCACATTACTAAATATCTCCAGATTATAAGAAAGGAGAAATCACAAAGAGCTTGAGTAGTCAAGAAAAACATCACAAAGAACATGATGTCTAAAAAGACTGATCTACAGGAAGAAAGGGATAAAAAGGAAGAAGGCAAATGTCTTCTTGAAATGAGAGGGGGTAGTTCAATTTAGGTAAAACAGAGCAGTAAAATATCAGGCAATAAAAGAAACTAGGGCCAATGATAGAGGGCCTTGAATATCAGTCCAAGAAATGTAAGCTTTATTATATATATTGACAAGCCAATGAAAGTTGAGAGAAATAACAAGATGAAATACTTGACTCAGGAAAAATCTTCAAAAGCAGAGATACCAACAATTAATAGATTATTTTAAAAGTTTAAAAATTAAATGAAGAAAGAAGCAATGAGAATTCTGTTTTTAATGTTAGCACCACAAATTCTACATGTCTAAAACAAAGTGTATAAACTCTGCAATTGATTCAACTCATTAACCCACTACTCTCGCTTTCCCCACAAATCCTCTTGGTCCTTTATGCCCTAATTCAATGACACTACCATCTTACTCTTCTAAGAAAGTGGAACATGATCTTTCATATCTGCTGTAACCTTGCAAAATGATGCTAACGAGTCTTACAAATTTCAGGGCAGAAAAGTAGACGCTTGATCATGAATTGTGTAGAATGACACTACTCTCTAAGCTCCATATTACCCAGGAAACAATCAATCAAACTTTTGAAAGATTTAATTTTTAAAGTGAAATGGTAGATGCACTTTTAGATGGAGGTGTTTCCAGTAAAAGCATACCATACCAATATATATGTCCACATAGGAGCTGAATATATTCTAGTAGAGATCAAAACTACTTCTCTATCAAAATAGAGGACTCACCTAAATAGAAATGATGTTTGGATTGTTAGATTTCCAATAAAAACAAAAAAAAAACAATTTATGCTTCTCATAATAGTATATGAGATAAATGGTAACATGATAACAATAAAAAGAAAATTTTAGTTAAGCTCAAAGCAATGAGTCAGAATGAAGATGACACATAGCTCTGCTCAAGATTCAAAAGCTGTCAGAGTCACAAGAGGAATACAGAGGATTCAAAATGGTCATGCAAACAGTTGGGGTTGTAGCTCAGTGGTAGCACACTTGCCAAGCACATGTGAGGCACTGGGTTCGATCCTCAGCACCAGGTAAAAATGAATAAACAAAACAAAGGTATAAAAAAAAATAAGAGAGAGTTACCAGGCTCAATATTTGAAATCAATAATGAACTGAAGCTCCAGTTCTTGAAAGGAGGCCAAAAAGAGCTACTGTCAACTGCTGCCTAGAAGCTTCACAGAAAGAATGTCAGAGGAAAACAAACTTCAAAATAAAGAACAAAGATAAGCCACTCTATGATATCACCCAATATCAATATTGCAGGAGCTCTGAACTGCCAAGGTAAGACCTGATTCTAGACTGCAGAATAGAAGTAACTATAAAAATACAAGGTAAAGAGAAGTGTGCAAAGGAAAAGCTTAAAAGTGAGAATGTGACATAGATAATGACCCTTCTCGTCAAAATAACCTTACAAACCACTATTCTAAAGCACTCAAAGAAAACTAATGCTAAAGAAATCAACAAAATTATGCTAATAAAATTAATCTTCTAGAACAGCCTTCAAATATTTCACAATAAATGTATTAAGTATCCTCACAGAGAGATCTAAATGAATATCTCTACATACACACAATGGGGAGAAATTGCCCCCAGTCCACATTAGGATTTATTTTAAAACCATGATAATTTAAACAAGCCAGTGGAACAGAGGAAAGTCCAAAAATAAAGCCGGACAGATACATACATAGATAGATAGAAAGATAGATAGACAGACAGATACACAGACACTCGGAATAGAACAAAGGACCATTATAAATCAGGGAATAGAGCATTCTAATGGTACAGGGAGAACTAGTTACCATTTTTGCCTTATACTATACATGAAAATAAATTCCAATGATTTAAAGATAAATGAGAAAAATAATATTTGAAACTACTAAAAACAAGCCATAGGAAACTATCATTATGATCACAGGTTAACTGGATATTTCCCATGAGACAAAAAGCTAAACAAATAAAAATAAAAACTAAAAAATCCAGCTATGTGAAAACTAAAATGAACTATTCTACAAAATAAGAGGAATTAAAGACAAGACGAACCAAAGATTGAGAGAAGATATTTGCAACACACCTAATAAACAACAAAACAGGGTATCCTGAATAAACAAAGGAACCCTGCAATAGAAAGACAAAATGTAAGAACTGTTAATGCATAATAACATATTATATAATGTATTTTACACATTACTTAATATAGTTATAATTAGTTTTAATTATATAATTATAAGGTATATAACTAACAAGAATAGTAAACAAAGTCTTTGTGTGTGTGTGTATGTTTTTGTGTTAAAGTACAAGGGGACTGAACTCAGAAAACCTTTACTACTAAGCTACATCCCCTGTCTTTTTATTTTTTGACAGGGTCGCACCAAGTTGCTTAGGGCCTCACTAAATTGACAAGGTTAGTCTAGAACTTGTGATCCCCTGCCTCAGCCTCACAAGTCACTGGGATTACAGGCATGTGCTACTATACCCAGCTAATAAAGGCTCTTAACAGGCAATTAGAACATCAAAAAAAATGACACAGAATTAACTTTTACTACATTTTTATTTCTATACTACCTGAATTATTTTTCAACAAGCACCATTTCATGACAAAAAAATCATAAACATTCAAGTATTTAATTTCATGTGGTTAAAATGTCACTAAGTATAAAACTGGGGCTGTCCTAGAAAACTCAAGGTATGTATCATCAAACTATGTACTACAATATACAAAAGAATGTTTTCACAGAAATGATTCATGTAATCATTCCAAAAAATTTCACAATAGTTAACTAAGTAGACAAGAAGACATATTGGTACTTTAAAGCATTAACAATTTACTAACAGGACATAATACATCACGTATTTTAAAATAATCCAAAATTGTTGTAAAAATGAATTCTTGAAAAAAGGATGAAGAGTTTTTAATACATTTTACAAATATATTAATCATCTTTTTTTTCTTTTTTGTGGTGCTGGGGCTTGAACTCAGAGCCTCCTCATATTAATGATCTTTCTTAAAGTACATACGCTCTAAAGTTTTCAGAAGTATTTCTTATGTTATCCCCTAAGTCCTAATAAAAATAAAGGTTACTAAAAGAAAGGAAAAGAAGTGTCTATTTAAAAATAAAATAGGCTAAAGACAATTTGAGAGGCCTAAGGAAAAAAAAAAGATAAACGTTGATGAAAAAAAATTCATGCAACTGCTGCATAATATGAAACTGCATATTCTAAACATACGCAAAAGTAAAGGTCAAAATCAGGCTGATATTATGATGATCTAAAAGCAACATGGGAGTGTTCGCTTCCACAGCACATACTATAATTGGAACAATACAGAGAAGATTAGCATGGCCCCTGAGCAAGAATGACATGCAAATAAATAAAGAATTCCATGTTTTTAATTATATTCCATGCTTTTATGTCAAAATGAATCCTAAACTAAAAAGAACCAATTTTTTTCCAACCAAAAAAAGAAAAAAAAAAAAACAAGTAACATGGGGAAAAGACAGGGTTGTGGGGAAAAAGAACTGCAAAACACCTTCTAACAATGTCTAATTTCAAAGAGAGAAACCCGGGAGCTGGGGGTGTACCTCAGTGATAGAGCACTTGCCCAGCATGCACCAGGCCCTGGGTTCCATTCCCAGCAGCAGGGAAAAAAAAAAAGGAAGGAAGGAAGGGAGGGAGGGAGGGAGGGAGGGAAGAAGAAGGAAAGGAAAGGAAAGGAAAGGAAAGGAAAGGAAAGGAAAGGAAAGGAAAGGAAGAGAAAACAAAATAAAAGAGAGAAAGGGAAGGAAGGGGGGAGAGAGAGAGAAAGCAAGCAAGAAAGAGAAAGAAAGAAAATCAAGGAATAAATAGTGTTTAAGGAGAAAATAATGCATTTCGGATAAATTTTCAGTAAGGCACAGAATTTTCTCAATAGTACTAATAAAGACAACTGAGATTTTAAAGATTTTTTTAAAACTAAAGTTAGAAATGTTAAATTATATATTATAATACTATTAGCAAGATAACATTTACATATTCTTTAGGTATTCAGATCTTCTCATTCCAGTCCTTACTATTTTCCTGAATACCAAGTAAACAAAGCCGCTATTAGAAAAGCCCCTGCACATGAGCAGAAAAACAGAAACCTAACCCAAAGGTTAAAGTCTGAAATCAGAATCTTTGAGCAAAGTAAGTAAAAATTCTTTTAGCTTTTACAAATTCTTTCAGCTAGAAGATTTTGCAGCAAGATCAAATAGACTGAAAAATATTAAAGGAAGTTCAAACTGTAATAAAATGCTGCTGGATCAAAATCTTTGAGATACATAAAGGAGAATGGAGGAAATAACTATATAGGTAAATAAAATATCTTTTCTTGGTAGGTTTTTGATGGCTTCTTCTATTTCATTGCTTGAAACTGATCTGTTTAAATTGTGTATGTCCTCCAGATTCAGTTTGAGTGGATTATATGTCTCTGGAAACCTGTTGTAGTCTTCAAGATTTTCTGTTTTGTTGGAGTATAGATTTTCAAAATAGCTTCTAATTATGTTTTCTATTTCAATAGTGTCTGTCATGATATTCTCTTTTTCATCACAAATTTTAGTAATTTGAGTTTTCTCTCTCCTCTTCGTTAGTGAAGCTAAGGGTTTATCGATTTTGCTTACTTTTTCAAAGAACAACTTTTTGTTTTTCAATTTTTTGAATTGTTTCTTTAGATTCAATTTCACTGATTTCAGCTCTGATTTTAATTATTTCCTGTCTTCTACTTTTGGTGTTGATTTATTCTTCATTTTCTAGGGATTTGAGCTGTTATGTTAGGTCGTTTATTTGTTGACTTTATCTTCTTTTATTGAATACACACCATGCAATGAATTTTCCTCTTCCTACAGCTTTCATAGCATCCCAGAGATTTTGATATGTTGTACTGTTGTTCTCGTTTACCTCTAATAATTTTTTTTATCTCCTCCCAGACGTCTTTTCCTATCCATGCATCATTCAATAGCATATTAGTTAGTCTCCAAGTTTGGAGCACTTTGTTTTTTATTTTATCATTGATTTCTAATTTCACTCCAGTATGATCTGATAGCATACAAGGCAGTATCTCTATTTTTTAGTATTTGCTGAGTAGTTTTGTGGCATAACATATAGTCTATTTTAGAGAAGGATCCATGTGCTGCTGAGAAGAAAGTGAATTGTCATTGACAGATGGAATACTCTATATATGTCTGTTAAGTCTAATTATTGATTGTGTTATTGAGTTCTATGGTTTCTTTGTTCAATTTTTGTTTGGAAGATCTATCTAATAGTGAGAGAAGTGTGTGAAAGTCACCTAGTATTATTGTGTTGTGGCCTGTTTGGTTCCTGCAATTGAGAAGGATTTGTTTGACGTACGTGGATGCACCATTGTTTGGGGCATAAATATTTATGATTGTTATATCTTGATTTATGCTTCCCTTAAGCAGTATGAAATGTCCTTCTTTATCCCATCTGACTAACTTTGGTTTGAAGTCCACTTTACCTGATATAAGGATGGAAACCCCTGCTTTTTTTAACTGAGTCCACGTGCATGGTATGTTTCTTCCCAACCTTTCACCTTTAGTCATGTTTTTCTATGAGATGAGTCTCTTGAAGGCAGCATATTGTTGGGTCTTTCTTTTTAATCCAATCTGCCAGTCTATGTCTTTGGACTGATGAATTTAGGCCATTAACATTCAGGGTTATTATTGAGATATGACTTGTATTCCCAGTCATTTTGGCTTAGTTTTGGTTGTTAACTTGGTTTCTCCTTTAACTGGCTTTTCCTTTAGAGTAGTTCCTCCCATTGCTGATTTACATTGTTGTTTGTCATTTCTTCCTCATGGAATATTTTACTGAGAATGTTCTGTAGTGCAGGCTTTCTATTTGTAAATTCTTTTAACTTTTGTTTATCATGGAAGGATTTTACTTCGTTCTCAGCCGAGTTCTACAAGACCTTCAAAGAAGAGCTCATTCCAATACTCCTCAAAGTATTCCAAGAATTAGAAAAGGAGGGAACCCTTCCAAACTCATTCTATGAAGCTAGTATCACCCTGATACCAAAACCAGACAAAGACACATTGAGGAAAGAAAACTTCAGACCAAATGAACAGAGATGCAAAAATTCTTCACAAAACATTAGCAAATCGCATATAAGAACATATTAGAAACAGTGCACCACGATCAAGCAGGTTTCATCCCAGGGATGCAAGGTTGATTCAACATCCAGAAATCAATAAATGTAATTCACCACATCAACAGATTTAAAGTTAAGAATCATAAGATTATTTCAATAGATGCAGAAAAGCATTTGATAAAATATAGCACCCCTTCATGCTCAAAACACTAGAAAAAAATAGGGAGAGTAGGAATATACCTCAACATTGTAAAGGCTATCTATGCTAAGCCCACAGCCAACATCATTCTAAATGAAGAAAAACTGAAAGCATTCACTCTAAACACTGGAACAAGATAGGGAAGCCCTTTGTCACCACTTCTATTCAACATCCTCTTTGAAACTCTAGCCAGAGCAATTAGAAAGACCAAAGAAATTAAAGGGATACAAATAGGAAAAGAATAACTCAAACTATCACTATCAGCCAATGACATGATTCTGTATTTAGAGAATCTGAAAAATTCCACCAGAAAACGTCCAGAAGTCATAAATTAATCCAATAAAGTAGCAGGATATAAAATCAACACTCATAAATCTAATGCATTTGTATTCATAAGTGATGAATCCTCTGAAAAAGAAATTAGAAAAACTACCTTACTCACAATAGCCTCAAAAAAAAAAATTACTTGGGAATCAATCTAACAAAAGAGGTGAAAGACCTCTACAATGAAAACTACAGAACACTAAAGAAAGAAACTGAGAAAACCTTAGAAGATGGAAAGATTCCCCCATGTTCTTGGATAGGCAGAATTAATACTGTCATAATGGTCATACTACCAAAAGCGCTGTACGAATTCAATGAAATTCCAATTAAAATCTCAATGATGTACCTCATGGAAATACAGAAAGCAACTATGAAATTCACTTGGAAGAATAAGAGACCCAGAATAGCCAAAGCAATTCTTAGCAGGAAGTATCACAATCCCAGACCTTCAACTATACTACAGAGCAATAGAGAAGAGAAACAGCATGGTATTGGCACCAAAATAGACAGGCAGACCAATGGAACAGAATAGAGGACACAGATACAAACCCACATAAATACAGGTTATTTCATACTAGACAAAGGTGCCAAAAACATACAATAGAGAAAAGATAACCTCTTCAATAAATGGTGCTGGGAAAACTGGAAACCCATATGCAGCAAAATGAAACTAAACCCCTCTCTCACCCTGCACAAAACTCAACTCAAAATGGATCAAAGACCTAGGAATTAGACCAGAGATAATAGAATAAAAAGTAGGTCCAAATCTTCATCACGTTGGCTTAGGATCAGACTTCCTTAACATGACTCCCAAAGCGCAAGAAACAAAAGCAGGAATCAATAAATGGAATGAATTCAAACTAAAAAGCTTTTTCTCAGCGAAGGAAACAATCAACAATGTGAAGAGAGAGCCTAAAGAGTGGGAGAAAATCTTTACAACACACACTTCAGATAGAGCACTAATCTTCAGAATTTATAAAGAACTCAAAAAACTTTACACCAAGGATGCAAATAACCCAATCAATAAAATGGGCTAAGGAAATAAGCAGACACTTCACAAAGAAGATCTAAAAGCAATCAACAGATATGTGAAAAAATGTCCAACATCTCTAGTAATAAGAGAAATGCAAATCAAAACTACCCTAAGATTTCATCTCACCCCAATCAGAATGGCTATTATCGAGAACACAAGCAACAACAGATGTTGGCAAGGATGTGGGGAAAAAGGTACACTCATACATTGCTGGTGGGGCTGCAAATTGGTGCAGCCACTCTGAAAAGCAGCATGGAGATTCCTTAGAAAAGCTGGAATGGAACCACCATTTGACCCAGCTATCCCACTCCTTGGCCTATACCCAAAGGACTTAAAATCAGCAAACTACAGTGATGCAGCCACATCAATGTTTGCAGCAGCTCAATTCACAATAGCTAGACCGTGGTACCAACCTAGATGCCCTTCAATAGACAAATGGATAAAGAAACTGTGGTATATATACACAAGGGACTATTATTCAACCATAAAGAATAATAAAATTATGACATTATTCAGGTAAATGGATGGAGCTGGCGAATATCATGCTAAGTGAAATAAGCCAATCCCAAAAAACCAAAGTCCGAATGATTTCACTGATAAGTGGATGATGATACATAATGGGGGGGGGGGGAGAATGGATTTTACAGAGGAAAATGAGGGGTGAGGAGGGGTGAGGGAAGGAAGGTATTAGAATGAGACAAGCATCATTACCCTATGTACATGTATGACTACACAATTGGTGTGACTCTACTTCATGTACAACCAGAGAATTGGAGAAATGAAAGTTGTACCCCATTTGTGTATAATGAATCAAAATAAAAAATTAAATTAATTATATTTTGTTTTAATTTTTTAAAAATCAACAGACTTCAAAGCAATAATAAAATATTGTGAGTCTGTACCACATATAGAAGAGTTATGACAATTGTATCACAAATGATAAGAGGATAAAGAGATACATACTCTTAAACATAGTAATACAAGGGATGTTTTATATGAAGTGATATAACATTGAGAGTAGATGTTGATAAGTTACACATGCATGCTGTCAGCCCTAGAGCAATTGGCAAAAAGTGAAGAGGTATGATAGCTAAGAAACTAATAATAACTGCAAAATGGAATGCTACAATACAGCAATCTCCCCTTATATGTGAAGGATACATTCTAAGAAACTCAATGGAAGTCTAAAACTGCCAGTAGAACTAAACTCCATTCGTTTTCCTATACATATGTATTTGTCAGTTTAATTTACAAGTTAAGGCAGAGAAAGAGGAACAAAAACTAATAAAAACAATTATATACCAAAAAAAACTGCCTTTATCACTACTCCTCCACTTGAGGTCATTATTAAATAAAATAATTACTTGAACACTAGCACTGTGATACTGCAAATTCCATCTTGTAACCAAGATTGCTACCAAGTGACCAAAGGGCAGGTAGGGTATACAGTGTGGATATTCTAGATGAAAGAATTACTCACACTCCAGATTTCATCACCCTACCCAAAATAGCATGGTATATAAAACTTGTGAACTGTTTATTTCTGGAATTTTCCATTTAATACCTTTAGACCATGCCAAACTTCAAATGACTAAAATCACAAAAAACTAAACCACAAATGGAGGAGGACAACTGTACACTCAATCCAAAAGCAGACAGGAAACGAGAAAAAAAATCTGATAAAACAAAGATAGAACAAATAAAAGGAATTGGGTATGAATCTATCCATAACAAAAATTATATAAAAAGTGCCAGGTGCAGCAGCACATGCCTATAATCCCAGTGACTTGGAAGGCTGAGGCAGAAGGATTGCAGTTTTTAGAACAACCTCAGCAATTTAGCAAGACTTTAAGGACTTAGCGAGGCCCTATCTCAAAATAAAATATAAAGAACGGGTTCTGGGTGTGGCTCAATGGTTAAGTCACCCTAGGTTCAAATCCTGGTACAAAAAAAAATTACATGAAATGAAATCTAAACACTTCAATTAACAGGCAGAAATTTTCAGTCCAGTAAAACCCAACAATAATCTCTCCACAGAAAACTCAATTCAGATATACTCAATATAGTTTCTAAATACTTAATATCTTAATTTTCAAAAAGCCAGTCATGCAAAATGAACTAGTTCAAGGAAAAGAAAATCAGCAACTTCTAATCACCAAAACTAAAATTGGAGAACTGTTGCATATGAGTTTGTCAATCAAACACAAACAAAAAAAAATGGAAGCTGTGAGCTGAGGATGTAGCTCAGGGTTAACAACACTTGCCTCGCATTCGAAGCCATGGGCTCAACCCCTCAGCACCACCAAAAATAAAAGGAAAAACAAAACCTGTAATCTCAGTTCCTTATTATCCATAATGCCAGGTAACAACTGGGACAGCAACCAGCAGAGAAGAGAAAACTTGCAACCACCAGCAAACTATGAAGTTTCAAAGTAGAATATTTTTCTGTACGTAGCCTTGAGACAAATAAACTCTGATGACCAACCACTGAACACAATAATTAAGGTTGCACTGTCACTTCTTCTACAACCCATATTTTCATTCATAACATTCTCAGAAAGTCCCTCATGAAACTAAAGCCTTCCTTGTCTCAATCCAAATGTTCCTTCCTCCTTAGAAGAGCTATGAGAGAATAAAAATATACCTTTTCAGCTCGAAAAAAGGAGGAAAATTACCCCAAGGAAAATAAAATATAACAAAGCTCCACAAACTTCCGATTTTGGCAAACAATAGTTAAAACTTACTCATTAAGTAAAAAATGAATTTTTACTGAACCACTTTATACCAGGTTTGGTGTTCATGTGCCATAAACTTCAGGTTACATACGACATAAGACACTTGGATTTAAATCAATACATGCATTTTTTAAAGAACAATATCTTTATAATATGTTATCTTCCCAATAGCTAACTAAAATAAAATTTTTTCTCCTACTATTTCTAGGCTCTAGACACAGGTAAAAGTTCAGGAAGTTACATTTTTTCCTCTGATCCTGAATGCTAAAGGCATTCTGAAAATAAACTGACCTATATTTTCATCCAATCACAGGTTAGGTGTTTGTAGTTTTTGGCCTTTCATTTCCATTTCAGTAATACTGTTTAACAACCCCAATTATTTCAGCTCAAAAAGAAGTTGCACCTAAAACAAAACAGTTTAGCTTCCAATGATTTTGAGACTACAAATAATATTTCAGGTTAAAATTAATTCATAAACCACGTCTAATATGTCAATTATGTAATATGTTGATTTTTCCTTCAAAACTTCCAGGAAAGAAAAGTGCTTGTCCATCTCATTAACTACTATATCCACAACATGAGCTATCAACTCAACATATTTGTACTGAATGGGTTAACCTTTCAACTTTTCCTTCAAAAGAAGGAAAATAAGTATTAAAGTGATAATTTCATATGTAATTTATTCACAATGTTTAATGGCAACTTTATTATTCTTCAGTTAGATCTAATTATTATGTGAGCATATGGTGAGCTTGACAAGTCTTTAAACTCTTTTCAAAATCTAAATTAGAGCTGGTGGTTTAGCTCAATGGTAGAGTACTTGAACAGCATGAATGAGGCCCTGAGTCTCATCCCCAGTACCTCAAAAAAGAAAAAAAATTCTACATTAACAGTACCAAAATTCAATAATCCACACTAATAGTCCTAAACCAAAATTCCAAAAGTCATCCTAGAACTTTCTATATACTTACTCTAGAATCTATCCTTATCTCTTTATGGCTACAGCAAATGACAGATCCATCTGGTTCCCATCATTTTTTTTTCCTAGAATGTGACAAAATGGATTCTCTGAAATCACTTCTTCCAAACCTTTCCTCCATGGTGAAAAAACAGTTAATTTCTTAAATTACAAATTCAATTAAATTGCTTAGCTGTTTAAATAATTCAGTGACTCCCTAACAACTAGACCAGTGGTCCTCAAATATTTTTATCTCTTTTAAAAATTACTCAGAATCCCAAAGATGATTTATATGTATGAATTATACTAGCCATATATACCGTATTAGAGATAAGGAGAAAACATGTTTGAGATATATTTATATTTGTCCTTTTTTTTTTTGATGCTTGTGAACCCAGGGTCTCCTATATGCTAGGCTCTGCCATTGAGCTACATTCCCAACTTGCATACTTATTTTATGATTTACTTTAAAATAAAAATATCACATTAACAAATAAATTCATATTATGAAAATTTCAAAATAAACTACAAATTTTTAAATTTCCAGGTTGTAAAAAATAGCTACATACTCCAAAACAAAAAGAAAATTAGTAAAAAGAATGGCATTATTTTATATTTCTTTAGCTCTGAATTAATAGAAGACAGCTAGATTCTCATATCAGCTTCTGCTTTCAGTGTGTTCCAATGTCACATATTAAGTAGTACTATGGAAAATTCCATAGTACATTCGTGAGAGAATGAGAATTTTTAAAAAGTAAATCATATTTAGTATTATGAAAACAGTTTTAACCTAGCATACTCATGGAAAACGTAAGGAAGACCCTCAGGGTCTTCAGAGAACCACTGCAATACATATAAATATTAAAGTCTCTTATGAGTTGCATAAAAGTTCATTATCAGAAAGAAGAAATCTTTGGATAAAAAAGAAAACATATTTGAGGAAATAATGCACATTTAGGAATATACATGGAGGCAGTATGAAACTTGTTTGGAGAAAAGTGCCAATGAAGGCTGAAATAGATATATTAAGATAGCAGTAGAAACCAGAGTTTGATGAATATTTGGATATAAGAGATGCATTAAATTAAGGATGACTTCTGGCTTTCTGTTATGATTGATGTTCATAGTAAAAATGTTCAATGAAAAAGGAAATATATAAAGGACCAAAGGATTTAACTTTAATATGAATTCAGTTGGGGACATTGTATAAGACATATAGGTGTAAGTGCATTTAACTATTAGTGCTACAGAAAACAAAGACTGAACCCTAAAATAGCATTTTATGAATAAAGAACATAGAACATACAATAACAACTAAGCCTACTAGAAATAATATCCAAGGAGAGTGAAAACATGACTAAAATAATGAAAGTCCAGAAACTTCAATTTAAATTTGGGATGGGTAACGGAAAATGATTAAGAGAAGCCAGAGAAAAGAAGCCAAACAGGTGGAGAAAGAGAATCAGAGGAACCAAGAAAATGAAGTTTTGAGAAAGAGATCAAAATACTAAATATCAAAGGTAAATGAGAATTAAAAAATAAATGAGGGCTGGGTTGTAGCTCAATGGTGGAGTATGTGTGAGACACTGGGTTCAATTCTCAGCACCACATATAAATAATAAAATAAAGGTCCATAAACAACTAAAAAAAATTTTTTTAATTATTAAAATAAATAAATTAAAGTGTCCACTGTGCAGCCATGATGTTACTAATGACCTGTGCTCAAGTGCTTACTTATAATAGCTAAGGTCAGTAAAAACATTCATCATTTTAAAAAGGGTGAGAGGGTGATGCCTCATGCCTGTAATCCCAGAGGTTCGGGAGGCAGAGGCAGGAGGATCACAAATTCAACTTAGTGAGTCTCTAAGCAACTTAGGAAGACCCTGTCTCAAAATATAAATTTAAAAGGGCTGGGCATCTAGCTCAGTGGTTAAGCGCCCCTGGGTTCAATCCCTAGTACCAAAAAAGAATGTCTTTTATCAAGAACACAGGCAACAACAGGTGTTGGCAAGGATGTGGGGAAAAGGGTACACTCATACATTGCTGGTGGGAGTGCAAGTTGGTGCAGCCACTCTGGAAAGCAGTGTGGAGATTCCTTAGAAAACTTGGAATGGATCCACCATTTGACCCTGCTATCCGACTCCTTGGCTTATACCCAAAGGACTTAAAATCAGATTGCCTCAGTGATGCAGCCACATCAATGTTCATAGCTGCTCAATTCACAATAGCTAGATTGTGGAATCAACCTAGATGCCCTTCAGTAGATGAATGGATAAAGAAACTGTGGTATATATACACAATGGAATATTACTCAGCCATAAAGAAGAATAAAATTATGACATTTGTAGGTAAATGGATGATGTTGGAAACTGTTATGCTAAGTGAGATCGGCCAATCCCAAAAATCCAAAAGCCGAATGGTCTCTCTGATAAATGAATGATGATGCATAATGTGGGGGGGAAAGATGGCAAGAATGGAGGAAAGATAGCTAGCATAGAGGGAAGGGAGGGGTGGGGGCGGGTGGGGGGTAAAATTAATAACAGAGTGTGTGACAGATACCATTGCCCTGTGAACATGCATGAAAGCACAGATGGTGTGACTCTACTTTGTGTACAACCAGTGAAACAATAGCTGTACTCCATTTGTGTTCAATGAATCAATAAGTAAATAAAATAAATAAATTAATTAATTAAAAAAAGAAAGTGTAAGAGGGCATATGATTTGAAAACAAACTAACTGTCTCTACTCGTAGATGTTATTGTCCGTGTAGGAAATCCCAAAGAAAACAACCAAAAAACTAGTGGAATTAATAACATAAGCAAGATCACAGGATATAATCAATGCAAAAATTATACATGTATAACCGCAATTTTATTCATATATAAATGCAAATGCATTTATATACAAAAATGAACAATCAGAAAATAAAATTAAATTCACAATATTTACAAATGCTGCAAAGAAAATAGGTATAAATCTAATAAAACATTTAAAACAATTGTAGGCTGAAAACACAAAATGCTAATTAAAGAAATCAAGAACATTCTACATAATTGGAGAGTCACATTGTGTTCATAGGATAGAAAACTAAACTTAGTAAATATGTCAGTTCCCCTCAAAATCATCTCTACATTTAAGTCAACTCCTTTTGAATCCCAATAAAGGATCTTCACAGCACCTAAAAATGCAAGGATAGGCAAAATTTGCCCTCTCATTTCAAGTACTAACCAAGACTAGAACATTAACAAGAAGCTCAGTTCTTTAACTCAGTATTTTAAAGTTTTGGTTTAGGTACAATAATGTTTTAAAGCTTCTTAATAGTAAATATTACTTAAACAACTTAATGAGTGGTTGCAATTATTAGGTTAAAAGTTTTTCAAAATTTAACAGAACAAAAAAAATCAGAACAAAAAAATCAGAACAAATGAGTACTTTAAAAACAAATTCAGAACTCTCTTAAGGTTGCAGAAGTATTTTTTCCAAGACTTTATACACTAAGCAAAGAATGCATGCTCATCATAAAATTTTAAAAACTGTATAGGAAGTCTTGTCCTATTTTGCAGATGAGGTTCACCAAGGATGAACAAGCAAGAATACAAATAAGGAGAGGAAAACATAACTAAATGTAAATTCTTGGTAATGTTTTAGCTCAAGTTATATGCTAGACTCACAAGTATTTATTAGGTTACATGAGAATGGATATAACATTGTCATGAATCAAACTGTGTATCTAAAGTCCAAAATAGAAATAAACAGGTCACAAGTTACAAATCCACAGGATCTAAAGGTACAGACAATGACTGACATAGAAGGACTCTCTCAAGGTGAACAGCAAATAGTTAATAATATTTTATGAAGTTTCAAATTATTAAAAATTATTCTAAGTGAACATCAAATTGGCCTTTATTTTATCCAACAGAACTTGGTCACTTTCTTTAAAAATCTCTATAATTAAAATGGATTTCAAAGAAATGTTAAGTGAGTACATTATAACCATGACCACTGGAGTCACAATGAAACATTATAAATCTCTTTCTCTAAGTGTCCTTTGCTGAGATTCTACAAATATCTTAGCCATGCTTTTCAATGTACTGCAGGTTAGGCAATCAACAAATGTTGGCAGAATCAGATTGAACATAAAAAAAACTGTCATTTTTTTTTTTATCAAAGCCTCTGATGATGGGCTGGAGTTGTGGCTCAGTGGTAGAGTGCTTGCCTAGCATGTGTGAAGCACTGGATTTGATACTCAGATACTCAGCACGAGAGAGAGAGAGAGAGAGAGGAGAGAGAGAGAGAGAGAGGAGAGAGAGAGAGAGAGAGAGAGAGAGAGAGAGAAAGGAATTACGTCCAACTATAATCAAAATAGATGAATATTATTTAAAAAGCATTTAATGATTCTGTATTCTTTTAACAATCTGAATTAAACCTCATATTTTCATCTTCTAATCATTTTACTATATTCTCAAAAATTAATGTTAACATTTTTTTGCATATTCACACATTTGAATACCTGTGATTCTAAAAGGCCCCTTCATTTAGCCTACCATCTCACCCCACTTTTATTTAGAAAATGAAATCTTTTCTTTGGTATGATGGTACAACATAATTAAACTTCTAATAATTTAAATATGGAACCATTCCATTCTAATACATGCATAATTTTGACTTAATTAATTACATACCATACCTATCAAAGTTCAAAATCTAAAATTAAAATACTTTAAAATGTGTTTTATCTATAATGTTTCTACTCAAAATTTAATTCCAATCACAAGTATAAACTCAAGTACTACTCTCCAGGGGTATACACTTTTAAATAATTTGTCCAAATGTCAATTGCAATTTTCAAAAATCCTTCCTACAACAAAATTTTAAACATCTGCAAAAAACACTTATTTTGAATGTGGTTTACATTCATGACACTTGACCTTTTGTTCCACACACCGCAAAATTCAAGTTTCAAATACCATGCAAGCAGGAAATCTGATCATTCCTTCAGTAGCCATCTGCATCATCCAATATCAAATATTAGTTCTAAATTGCACTAAGTCATGTGTTACAAATCTTTTTCTGTAGCCTCTATATAATTAGTTGTAATTTGTTTCTTTTAAATGTGTTTCTTATGGGACATCTGGCCTTGAAACTTCCACCTTTCCAATGAAAAAAATACTTAGTGACTGGATTTTTTTTCTTTTGTAATACTGAGCACTACATGGGTGGTATAACCAAGTCCAGACTTAAAAAAAAATTCCAATAACAGATGATGATTAAGAACCACTGCAGTTACCAAATATAAAGGTAAAATAAAATTTACTGCAATATAACTATCTACAGGTTTCTAAAATCAATCTCTCAAATACTTTAAAGTTCACAAAGGAAGTTTTCATGAGAACATAATATTGGTCTATTTATTGTCAAGAACTACATTATTTAAGTTAAATTGGATAATGCAAGTTTAGAATCAAAGACGTCATAAATGGAAAAAAGGATCTGAGTCTAATAGATTGAAATGACAATCACTTTAAAGCATCACTTAAAATATAAAATAAATTTTAATAAGTTATAAATAAATCTTATTTCACAGAAACTAAAGTTATACTTAGGATTTGCTAAAATTGTCTTATGGTTCTCATGAAAACAGTCATTTTAATAATACTTGTAGGGACTGAGGATATACCTCAGGAGAAAAGTGCTTGCCTAGCCCTCACAAGACCGGAGTTCAATCCCCAGCACCAAAACAAATAAATGAATAAATAACTTATCAATTCACTTAAAACTAAAAAGTTAATGTTAAATATGCACTAAGAAAAAAGTTAAAAAATTAATGACAGACACACGACTTTTCTGCAAGAAGAAAGTGAAAACATTCTTCACAGAATGCTGCTGTCCTGACCTGCTAGCTTCCTAGATAGAAAAAATTTGGCAGATACTCCATAAAACCAGTATTATACCTTTGCAAAAAAACACCAATAATAAATGTACAATTAGCTGGGCGCGGTGGCGCACGCCTGTAATCCCAGCACTTGGGAGGCTGAGGCAGGAGGATCACAAGTTCAAAGCCAGCGTCAGCAACTTAGCGAGACCCTAAGCAACTCAGTGAGACCCTGTCTCTAAATAAAATACAAAATAGGGCTGGGGATGTGGCTCAGTGGCCGAGTGCGCCTGAGTTCAATCCCTGGTTCCAAAAAAAAAAAAAAAAAAAAAAAAAGAAATGTACAATTAGAGAAGAAGTAACTGTCTGATAAAAACCAGTTTCTTATACAAAAACAACACTGAAATTTGCTATTAAGGTAAATATATTTTCATCTTCTCAGAAATTCCTGAGAAATTGTCTGATTTAGAAGATGTGCAAGTAAAGATTCATACTGGTCCTCTGCAAAAACTCAAAAAGCTTCATCTAAAAATTAGACTTAATCAGGCCTCACTTCCATTGCAAATACAGATAATAAGCAATATACACTGATCCCTAATAAGGTTATGACCTACATAGCGAAATTTGTATGAAAGTATTCTTTTAATGTTTTATTCAAATTTCAGAACACCCTATGTAAATAATTATTACTTTAACAGGCATATAAAAAATATATGGTTAGATTTATTGATGTGACAGTAGGTTCTAAAAGTTATAGAATTGTCAGATATAATAAGTATTAATATTAGTTAACATTCAACAACTAGGTCTGATAATTTCTTACCTGTATTCCATCTTTAAGTTTCAATATGCATTCCATTGTATTGATGGTAATTACCACTGGTTCTGAACCTAATTTTGTCCATGGTACATGAATCCGCAATTCATGAATATGTCCACTTAAAAAAGTGAATGGTAATTTCAGTTCCTTAAAACACAAAACATTAAAGTTAGTAAGTACTTAATATTTTTTTATCCTAGCATCCAAATTCCTTTGAAAGAAAAATAAAATTTCCAATACAAAGACATTTTGTTCACTACTATTTATCACAAAGTAGAATCAAATAACTTATTAAACTACATTTTATGATAAACCACAAAAATTTACTATGCAACTTACATTTAATAAGTTACTTAAACTTCCTAGGCCTCAGTTTGCTATTCTGCTGGATATAAATGATACACGATACCTGGTCTATGTAAAGGTTCACATGTGGTAGTGGCAGCAGTCATAGCTATAAACAGCAGCAGTATTTGAGAAAACTGCAACTGTCTTAGATTTCTAAAAATATGCCCTCAAAAGGTGTTTTCAGGGCAAGTTGAAAGGGGGTGCTGAAGTGAAGATAGGAAAAATACCTGAGAACATAAAACTGACCAACCAACCACAAAAACAACCTATTGTGCCTTAACTAACTAGAATTTACCTCAATACTATTTGGTCATAAATTTGAAATGTTTCTGATTGCTTTCCATTATTACTAGACAAAACTTAGATAGCATAAATTTTCATCACAATCACTTTATACTACTTTGTTCTACTTCTGAACAATACTTTTGTTACAAGTCAACACAGAAAAAAAAGACTGTATTTCTATCATTTTTACAGTTATTGCAGCTATGTACAAAAGTTAATAAAAATTATTAATTTTATCATTTTATTCCTCCCACATCTACTTGGTTTAGCAAAATAGCAATAGAGGTAAATACAGGTAAATGGTAAAGTGGTTACAATCAATTACTCTAGAGCCAGTAGACTTGGATTTAAATCCAATCACTGCCACTTAGTAGCTCAATGACACTAGGTAAGTTGTTTCATGTATCTGTGCCTCCTTTCATTATCTGCAAAATTTGAATAAAACCGTTCTTTGAGAATTGAATCAATTCATTTATATAAAGTGTTTAGAACACTGTCTTCATACAGAAATCATTATAAAGATGCTAAATATTAGTATTATTACTATTATTATAAAAGTGTGGGTCTAATTTATGTTTTAGAGACATTTTAAGGCCAGACTACTAAAAGTCTATTGTCATTACTCTTTCTAATGGAATGTCACAACTTTTAAATTTCTCATTATTATATTGTTTAAAGATGTAGTCATTACTTCAAGCATTATTTAGCTGACACAAATTATATATGAATCAGTGTCTGCAACAAAGAAAGTATTTACTAAGCACTTATCATGTACAAGGCACAATTCTAAGCATCTTACCTGCATATAACCATTTAATCCTAAGAACGACAAAACATAAATACTACCATCCTATTTTATGATGAAGAATCTGAGGCATGCAGAGTCCAGTAACCTCCCAAAATGAAACAAGAAAAGTCAGAACTCAAAACTGAGACATATTATGCTAAAACCCTTGCTCTTAAACCACTAATATTGCCTTTATATTACCATTATGAGTACTGACTACATTTACACCTGCTATGTGTCTCCTTGGAAAATGAGTGTATTTTATTTCCATCTCCACCACCCAACAATGGTACATTTGCAAAATGGCTACTATAATTGCAATCGATGGGCACAAATTAGATTTTCTCAGGGAGAAGTTTAAAGATACCCAAATTAAACCCAAGAACTTAGTGCCATTATAATGCTACTCATCAATTTAGCTACTAACCAAATATTAACACAGAAATGGTTCTCCATATTAGAACATGGAATTTTAAACCATATGGCCCATGTTGGAGGTCCAAATAATATTTAACAATTAATTATCTAATTACAAGCAAGGTAGTTTGACTCATCAAAGTTGTTGTGATAAACAAGAACACATATGAATCCCGTATAAGACAAAATACAAATGTTGATTATTAAAACAAATGGATCTTGATGTAATCAAAAAGAAATGATTTTCTTTTCATTCTTTTCCATTCTTGAAATAAAAGCCTACAATTTTACAATAGTTTAAGTTTTCAATGATATATTGCATAAAACATATCCCTAGAAATGGGGTTGCAGGTCACTGGCAGAACACTTGCTTAGTACATGTGAGGCCCTTGGTTCCATTCCCAGAACTGCAAAAACAAACAAAAAAAGTATCCCTAAAACCAGTATATCTGTGACTGTGCAAAGAATATAACTAAGTAAAGAATTTAAGAAAAGGACTGAATAGCTCTCAAAAATCTAGTTTTAGGTAAGCAATTATAAAATATTCTAACAGAAAAAAAAATCAAAACAATATAACAAACAAAAACAAAAATAGACAAATTGAACTATATCAAACTTTAATTTTACACAGCAAAGGAAATAAGAGTGAAAAAGCAGACTCTGGAATAGGAGAAAATATTCACAAACATGTATCTGATAAAGTGTTAATGTCTAGAATATATTAAGACTTCATATAAATCAAAAACAACAAAGAAAACAATTTTATCTTTAAATACCAAAGGAATAGACAATTCTCCAAAGAAGATACACAAATAGCCAAAAAGCATATAAAAAGATGTTGAACCTCTCAAATCATTAAGCAAATGCAAATCAAAACTACAAAGTGATATCAGAGCACATCTGTTAGGATGGTCAGTATAAAATAACAATAATAATGTGTAATTATTAAGGAGGATATACAAAACCTAGAATCCTGTGCTCTTTCATTGGGAATGTAAAATAGTACTGTTGGTATGGAAAACAATATGGCAGTTCCTCAAAAAATCAAAAATAGAATTATCATTTGATAAAGTAATCTCACTTCTGGATATAAATTCAAAAAAATTAGAAACAGGAACTTTAGTATTTTATGTCTAATTTACATGTAGTAATTAAACATCATGGAGAACAGTGTGGCATTTCAATACATGTATACACTATGTCATGATCAGAAGAAGGGAGTTGGTATGTCCTTCAAAAACAAAATCTCGAGATATTAACACACCCATATATGCAACAGTATTTCCACAACAGCCAAAGAATTAGTGAGGCCCATCATTCATTCATGTATGTGTATATATGTATGTGTGTGTGTGTGTGTGTGTGTGTGTGTATGTGTGTATGGTATGTGTGGTGATAAAAAAATACAGAACACAAAATTTACCATCTTAACCATTTTTAAGTGTAGAGTATTGTAAAATAGGACTTCAAAAACTGCCAAGAATGGGCTGAGCATGGTGGCACACGACTGCAATCCCAGCAGCTCCGGAGGCTGAGGCAGGAGGATCAGGAGTTCAAACCTAGCCTCAACAGATTAATGAGGCACTTTGCAACTCAGCAAGACCTGTCTCTAAATAAAAAAATAAAAAAATAAAAAATCTTAAAAGGCTGGGGATATGGCTCAGTGGTTAAGCAACCCTGAGTTCAATCCCCAGTACCAAAAAAAAAAAAATGCTGAGGATGGGACGGGGATGTAGTTCAGAAGTAGAGCTCAGGATCCAAGCAGTAAGAATATTGCTTCTCAACAAGGTTGGTGAATGAGGGACCGCATTGAAATTCAACATTGGAAAGTCAAAGTTTCTCAGAGACTCAGAAGTTTGATAAGTGCTCTGTGTTTCTCAACTGGCAAGCATAGAGCTGAGGGAGGGAAACATCCTGAGGAAGCAACACTGCAGCTCAGTGCTGCAGGACACTGGGAAATCACAGCACATATTGCCGTACTGTCATGGCTTGTGCCTACTATGTGGTTTAGGTATACTTAGCAGTAGTTAACTGCAATAGGCACAGAGAAGATTGAACAAAGAAGTCAGATACAGAGAGGAGTGCAACTCACTTTCCCTGAGTCTGGTGGCTCACGTGATCAGCTAAAAAGAGTCAAAAAACTGAACAGGAGGGCATGAGATTATACTGGAAGACTGACTCGAGAAGGTCATATTCATGGGCAGCAGAATGTCAGACCTGTGGAGGGTCTACTTCCCTGCCCTACTAGCAGAATTTGTGGGAGGATCCTGAGATCCAGACTCCCAGCAGAAATCAGCATCTGCCCAGATCTAGGGATATGTGGATGTAATGTTTCCAGAACAGATATCACCCAACAAAGTCCCAAAAGCATGTTTACAGATAAGCCCCATAAACCAGATCTCCCAATTCAGAACTCTGCAACACCCACCCCTGCCCTGGAGTTCATCAAGCTGATCTATCCAGATGAAACTCTAATCAAGAGTACTTTTAATTCGGTCCTACCTTATACTGGTGAGAAGAGAAGCTGAAGGCTATTTCAACCAGCTTCAGTTTTAGGCCTCTCTAGCTGGAAGCTCAAGGAGCAATGCAAAAATAGAAATGGTTTAACAACCCCCAGCCCTTGCTCTAAGGGGTACACAGACCAAGAAGAAATGAAAAGAACACAGTTGGGCATAGGCAGTAATTATCCATCCTCTCCATTCCTGGGTGGGGAGACTACAGTTCCCACTCAGAGACATTCACTCCTACAGCAAAAACAGAGAATTAATACAAAAGCTACAGACACCACACCTATGAGGAGTCTCAATCTAGATCACTGCCATTAGCCATTAGAATATATAGAGTTGTTAAGTGAAGAAGGGAAATCACAGAGGTTGTACACCACATACTCTACTGTATATAATACAACTGCCTGACCTACAAGAAGAACCTCATCTTTTGAAATGTACAGTAATAGTGGAATCCTCAAGCCAATACAACATACACACAAATTATCACCAGAGAACCAGCAGGAAAACCCATTGGGAAATATACTGAAAAATTCACAACAACCTGATATCCCAGAATACTTTGACAAGAGAAGGCTGTGGCCTAGAAAGACCCACACATTAAGAACCAGAAGAGAAAATCCATGCCAACAAAGGCATAAATTCAATACAGGAATACAAGAAATGTTAAAAAAAAAAATAAGGTAATATGACAGCTCCTAAATTTATGATTCACCAGCAATTGATTCCAAAGAAAATGAAGTGGATTAAATATCGGATAAAGAGTACAAAAGAATGAATATTAAAATGACCAATGAATTCCAAGAGAACATAGAAAAACAACTGAATGAATAAAGGAAGTCAGTACAGGAAATCAAAGAGATATTCAATAGAAAGATAGGGATACTGAAAAAGAACCAAACAGAAATCTTGGAAATGAAATATACAATAAATCAAATAAAATCCTAAGATGAAAATCTAATAAAGTAGACCATGATGAAAACAGAATCTTAGAGCTGGAAAACAAAATAGTAGATCTTGAACATCAGAGAATATTAAATAAAAGAAAGCAAGTTACAATGCACAGAACACCTAAGAACTGTGGGACAACATTAAGCTAAGGGCAAGGACAACCTCATAAAAGTTATATATGACAAACCAAAGTCAACATAAAGAATGGGTAAAAACTGAAAGCATTTCCTTTAAAATTTGGCCATGTTGGTGCACACCTGTACTCACAGCAGCTCAGGAGGCTGAGGCAGAAGGATTGCAAGTTCAAAGCCAGACTCAGCAACTTAATGAGGCCTTAAGCAACTTCGTGAGACCCTGTCTCAAATAAAAAAGGGTTGGGGATGTGGCTAAGTCATTGAAAGCCCCTAGGTTCAATCCCAGATACAAAAAAAAAGGAAAGAAGTCAAATTATCACTGTTTACAGATAATACAATCCTTTACTCAGAAGATTCAAAAAGCTCCACTAGAAGATTGCTAGAGTTAATTTTCAAAAATTCAACAAAGAAGCAGGTTACAAAAGCAATATATAAAAATTAGTACCTTTCCTCACCAATAGTGAATCTGCTGAGAAAGAAATCAGGAAAAAAAATCCCATTCACAATATCATCTAAAAAAATAATAATAAAATATCTAGGAATAAATCTAACCAAAGAGGTGAAACATCTCTACAATGAAAACTATAGGGCATTGAAAAAAAGAAACTGAAAAAGACACAAGAAAATGGAAAGACCTCTTATGATCATGGTAGGCAGAATTGTTACTGTTAAAAGGGTCATATTGCCAAAAGCAATATACCAATTCAATGCAATCCTCATCAAAATACCAATGACATTCTTCACAGAACTAGAAAAAAAACAGTTCTAAAATTCATTTGGAATAAAAGATCCAGAAAAGCCAAAAACTCTAAGACAAAAACAATGAATGCTGAGGCAATTTCAACACCTTGTTCTCAAATTTAACAACAGAACTATAGTAACAGAAACTGCATGGTACAGGATCAAAACAAATATGTAGACTAATGGAACAGAACAGAAGACTCAGAGACAAACCCACACAGATATAGTCATCAGATCCTTGACAAAGGTGCCAAAAACATCCATTAGAGAAAAGACAGCCTTTTTTAAAAATGGTGCTAGGAAAACAGGTTCTCCATACATAGAAGAATGAGACAAGATTCTTATCTCTCACCTGGCACAAAAGTCAACTACAAATGGATCAAAGTCCCAGGAAGTAACCAAGAACTATGCAACTCTAGCAATTAGGAAGATGCAAATCAAAACAAAACTGGGATTTCTTCTCACTCTAGTTAGAATGGCAGTCATAAAGAATACAAACAATAATAAATGCTGGAGAGGATGTAGAGAAAAAGGAACACTTTTACACTGTTAGAGGGATTGTAAATTAGCACAACCACTACAGAACTCAGTTCAGAGGTTCCTTAAAAACTAGAAATAGAACCACCATATGACCCAATTCCTATACTACTCCTTGGTATTTATACTAAAGAATTAGCATACTCCAGCAATACATGTATACCCATGTTCCAGCAGCACAATTCACAATAGCCAAACTATGAAACTCACTTAGGTGTCTATCAACAGATCAATGTATAAAGAAAATGTAGTGTATATATACATAACAGTTTTGCTCAGCCATAAAGAAGAATGAAATTATGTCATTTGCAGGAAAATGGATGAAACTTGAGAACAATATCTTAAGCTAAATAAGTCAAAATCAGAAAGTCAAGGGTTGTATGTTTTCTCTCATATGTGGAAGCTAGAGAGGAAAAAGGAAAAGAAAGGTGAAGTGGGGATGGGTCTCATGAATATCAAAGGGAGATCAATAGAGTAGAGGAAAAGGAATCAGGAGGTGGTAGGAGGGGAGAAAAACAGGAAACATGGGAAAATGATCTTGACCAAATTATATTGTTATATTCTGTGCATGTAAGAGTATATAACAATAAATCCCACCATTATGTATAATTACAATGTACCAATAAAAACATATGGAAAAAATAAACATTACAACTTTAGTAATGTTTAGTAATGTTTTCTCAGAGAAAACACTAAAAATGTAATATTATGTCAATTTTATCTCTATAAAAATAAGATACAAAATGATAAAATGATCAATTAATGAATAATATAAAACTTACAAAAAACCAAGCCTCAAAATACATAAAGCAAACTAAAACAAAACTCCAAAGAGAAAGAGATAATTGGATGAAGACTTGAATATCTCACAATAATGGAACAAACAGACAAAAATCAGCAAGGACATAGAAGACCTGAACAACATCAACCAAATACACCTGACATCAACAGACCTATAACTACAACCAACAACTGCAGAAAATACATATTTATCTCAAAGAAAATCAGAAAACATCTGAACTGAATAAAAATGAAAACACAATGTATGAACATTTATGAATTGCACCTGAAAAATTTATAGTTGTAAATGGCTGTAACAGAAGAAAAATACATCTCAAATCAATAATTAATTTTCCACCTTAGAAAGAAAAGGAAAAAAAATGAACTAAACCCAAAATAAGCAAAAAGGAAGACCACAATATTAAAGAAGGCAGAGAGAAAGGGACAGTATGTACAGGTAAATTGTAAAATTTTCAGGAAATGGTGAAAATACTAAAAACATCTTAGAAAGCAAATATGCACTTTGTAATCTTTAAACAACTGAAATAATTTTTTAAAGTATATAAAGACTTAAAAAGCAAGAAGAATAACTAGCGTCAAAAAGGGACACATTTCAGGAAAATTTTTTTAAGTGTATTCAACAATGAGATATCAAAATTTTAAACTTGCTATGTACTTACCATAGTTTTAAGATATATAAAGTGAATACTGACAAACCTAAAAGATAAGTAGACAAATACACACTGTAGGAAACATTAACACACCTCTCCCAGTAATTGACAGAAAAAACAAATAATTGGAAACCCATAAGGATGTATAAGACTGAAGAACTACCACTCAATTTTCAACAACAGATCTCTTTTAAAACACTACAGCAACAACTGCAGAATGCACATCTTTTGCCAATGGTACATGGAACATTTGCAAAACCAGACCATATACTGAGTCATAAATTTTAACGGATTGGAATCATACAGAAACTGTGCTGATCACAGGTGAATTAAATTAGAAATTAATGACAGAAAGTTGATTAGCAAATCTCCAAATGTTTGGAAAATAAGCAATATATCTCTGAGTAACCCACTGACCAAAGAAATCAACATGAAAATAATAAAAATGTTTAACTGAAAAGATAATATATAAATGTCTGTGTGACAGAGGCTAATATTTGGTTAGAGAGAAATTCAAAGCATTAGATGTATATATATGAGTAAAAAAAAAATCAATGATCTAAGTTTTCTTAGATTTTCAAGAAGCTAGAAAAGAGTAAATCACAAAGTGGAAAGAAATAAAAACATATAACAAAGAAAGCAAAAATACAAACCAAAAACAAAAAGTTAATTCTCTGAAAATATTGATATTAAAATTAATAATGTTAACCGATAAGATCCTAGCAATACTGATGAAGAAAATACAAATTATCAAATGAGGAATGTGAAAGGGATATCATTTGGATTCCACAGGCATATTGTTTTTTAAAAATTTTAATAACAAAAATCTTCATATATTTAAATAGGACAATTTAGGACAGAAGTAGGTAAATGTTTTCTGTAAAGGAAAAGCAAACATTTTAGGCTTTTGGACGCTATACAATCTCTGTCATAGACAGTTATTGAACTCTACCATTTAAGCACAAAAATAGAGATATTTAGTAAACAAGAAGAGCTGTGCTTTAATACAACTTTATTTATGAAAACAGGGTCAGGTCACAGCTTGTTAATTCCTGATCTTTAGGAAATGGAGAAACTCTGAGAAAAATACAACTCTCTAAAACTGATGAAAGAAGAAATACAAATCTAAACGGTCCTATATCTAATTAAAGAAATTAAATCAATAATTTACAACTTTCCAACCTGACACAGATAACTTCAGATAATTTTTCCCACACTTAAAAAAACTAAGGTGCAGGGGCTGGGGATGTGGCTCAGTGATAGAGTGCTTACCTAGTATGTGTGAGGCTCTGGGTTCAATCCTCAGCACCACATAAAAAAATAAACAATTTAAAAAGGAAAAAAAAAACAACTAAGAGGCAACTGAGTGCCATGCCACATGCCTGTAATCCCAGCAATTTGGTAGGCTGAAATAGGAGGATTGCAAATTCAAGGACAACCTCAGCAACTTAGTGATACCTTGTCTCAAATAAAATAAAAAGGGCTGAGGATATACTTCAATGGTAGAGTGTTTGCTAGCATGCTTGAGGCCCTGGATTCAATCCCTACTACCAGGGTTGAGAGGGTAGATGAAGAAAGCGGAGATTACATCTTTCCTGATTTCAAAACTCACTACAAAACTACAGTAATCAAAACAGTGTGATACTGACATAAAGGCAAACATACAGACCAAATAGAATGGTATAGAAAGTCCAGAAGTAAAACCTTAAATCTATGGTCAAATAATTTTCAATAAGGACACCAAGACCATTCAATGGGGAAAGGAGAATATTCAACAAATGGTGTTGGTAAAACTAAGTATCCACATGCAAAAAAAAAATAAATGATGTTGAACCCTCATATCATATACAAAAAAATTAACTCAAAATGCATGGACATGTAAGAACTAAAAATTAGAAAAAAAATAGGATAAAAACTTTATGACTAAATTTGGCAATGATTTCTTGGGTAGGACATGAAAAACCAAGGCAACAAGAGAAAAAATAACTAAATTATACATCATCGAAAATTTAAACTTGTATGCATCAAAGGACACTATCAACAGTAAAAGGCAATCCAAAGACTGGGAGAAAGTATTTGCAAATCATTTATTTGATAAGCCACAATTTTGAGATTGTGGCTCACAAGATTGATAGCCACAATACATAAAGAACTCCTACATCTCAATGTTAAGTTTTTTTTAAAAACCTGATTCATAATTGGAATAGGAACTTAAATAGACATTTCCCCAAAGATGACACAAAAACAGCCAATAAGAGCTTCATATGGTGGCAAATGCCTGTGATTCCAGTGGCTGAGTAGGCTAAGGCAGGAGAACCTAGTATGAAGCCACCTCAGTAACTTAGTGAGACCCTGTCTCAAAATAAAAAATTAAATTAAAAAAGGGCTGGGGGGGTGTTGGGGCTGAGTGGCAGAGCACTTGCCTGGCACTGTGAGGCCTTGGGTTCGATCCTCAGTACCAAATAAAAATAGATAAATAAAATAAAAATATCATGTCCATCTACAACTAAAAAGATTAAAAAAAAAAAAAAAAAAGGCTGGGGATGTAGTGCCCCTGGGGTTCAATCCTCAGTACAAAACAAAAAGAAATAGTAAGTACATAATGAGCAGGTGCTCTCAACACTATTCATAAAGGAAATGCAAACTAAAACTAAAATGATATACCATTTCATACCCAGCAGAATAGCGATAATCAAAAAAAAAAAGTGTTGACAAGGATATGGAGCAACTGGAATCCTATACATTCCCAAGAGTGATTTATAATGGTGCAGTCACTGTTGAAAACAATATCGCAGTTCCTCAAAAAAATTAAATGTAGAATTACCGTACAATCTTATAATTCTACTTCTTGGTACCTATCCTAATGATTTGAGGTAGGGTCTCAACAAGATATTTTACACTTATTATGTTTATAGCAGCATTATACAGAATAGCCAAAAGGTAGAAACAACCCTCGTATTCAGGTACAGATGAACAGATGAACAAAATGTGTTATGTACATACATTTAAATATTATTCAGCCTTAAAAATGAAGGAAATGCTGACAGATTTCTATAGGACAGATGAATTAGTGCTAAGTGAAATAAACCAGTCAAAAAAGGACAAATATTGAACAATTCCACTAATATAAAGTATCCAAAGTGGTCACATTCACAAAGACAAATGGAGTAGTTCCAATAAAGTGGGACAATATAAAGTCAGGAAGTTAAGTGTTTAATGGGTACAGAATTCCAAGTTTAAGAAAATGAGAAAGTTCTGGATCTGGATGGTAGTTAAGGTTTTACAAAATATGAATGTAATTAATGCCACAGAATTGTATACTTAAAATGGTTAAGATGATAAGTTTTGTTATATATAATGTAAAAATAAACAAAAGGAAAAAACTAACAATACCAATCTTATATAAACTTTCCTAGAGATTAAGAAAAGAATACTTCACAAATAATCTAATGAAGCCAAAATATCTGATAATCAAAATCTGGTAACCACAATACAAAAAGGAAAAATGATAAGCCAGTATCACAAGCACAGATGCAAAGATACTAAACAAATAAAATCCAACAATATGGAAAAAGGGGAACAGAACAACAAAGGTTTATTCTAGGAATGAAAGATTAGTTTAATTTAAAAACTCAATGTAATTTCCCACATTAACAAAATAAAAATCAGATATGGAATCATTAAATATAATATTTGACGTAATTCAACATCCATTCAATATTCAAAGAATTCACTGGAAAGTAGAAACAGAAGAAAATTTCTTTAACCCAATAAAGCATGTTCACAACTAACATAATGGTATAATATTTAGTTTCCACTTAATTTGGGAACAAAGAAGAAAACCTATTCTCCACCAACTCCTCATTGTTAAGAGGCCCTAGCCAATGCAATAACAAAAGAAAAAGAAATAAAAGGTACAAGTATTGATAGTAAGATGTAAAACTGTCATTATTTACAGATGACATGATTGTCATTCCCAAAGAATCTAACAAAAAGTATTAAATACAATGGAATATTATCCAACCATAAAAAGGAATGACTTATGACTTTTGCTGGTAAATGGATGGATCTGGAGACTATCATGCTAAGTGAAATAAGCCAATCCCAAAAAACCAAAGGTTGAATGTTCTCTCTGATATGCAGATGCTAACATACAATAAGATAGGGGAGGGAGGGAATAGAAGTTCAGTGGATTGGACAAAGGAGAATGAAGGGAAGAAAGGAGGATGGGAATAGGAAAGACAGTAGAATTACTGAACATGACTTTCCTATGTTCACACCACCAGTGAAACTCCACATCATGTACAAACACAAGAATGGGATCCTAATTAGAATTAAGTTATACTCCATGAATGTATAATATGTCAAAACACACTCTACTGTCATGTACATCTAAAAAAAACAAAAAAGTTTTTAAAAAGTTTTAGACAAATTAAAAGGCAAAACTTTCATAAGACATAAAAGGCCCTAACCATAAAGAAAATGATATAATGGATCTCAATAAAATTATGAACTTCTATTCATCAACATAATTTTAAGAGGGTAAAAAGACAAGCCACAAACTAAGAGAAGGTACTGCAAAACATGAAAACATGTATCTGGCAAAGCACTCATCTTTAAAATACAAGAAAAATTCCCAGGGAATTTGGGTATAGCTCAGTGGTTGAGCAGGTGCTTGGCATGCATGAGGCCCTGGGTTCATCCCCATGCCCCCACCCAAAACAACAACAACAAAAACCCTCCTGGAAAAATTCAGACAGAAAACCCAATTAAAAAAAAAAAAAAAAAAAAAAGGCAAAATCTTGCCAGGCCGAACAGAGCACACCTGTAATTCCAGTTACTGAGGAGGCTGAGGCAGGAGGACTGCAAGTTCCAGACCATCCTCAGCAACTCAGCAAGACCCTGTCTCAAAATAAAAAACAGAAAAAGCTGCAGATATAGCTAACTGGCAGAACAACCCTAGATTCAATTCTCAGTATTGCAAAAAATATAAGAGAATTTACAAAAGAGGGTATCCAATGGCCAGAAAGCATATGAAAACCTTTTCATCAGTAGTCATTAGGGAAATACAAATAAAAATTACAGTGAGTTATCACTACATAACCACTAGGAAGACAAAAATAAACTAACAAATGTACCTAGTAGTAAAAATGTGAAATTAACTGGAACTCTCATACACTGTTTAGTGAGACTATAAATTGATAAAACCACTTTGCAAAACTACTTGGGAGTATATATTAAACATATGCCTACTTCTCAGGTATACATCTACAGTAAATTAATATTTGCATCCATCAAAACACATGTATAAGAATGCTCTCTGAATAGGAAAGTAAACCATGGAACCTTTACACAGTGGAATATTACAGGGCAGGGCTGGGGCTGCAGTCAATAGTAGAGTGCTTGCCTAGCATAATGAGGGTTCAATCCTCAGCACCACATAAAAATAAATAAATAAAATAAAGGTACTGTGTCCATCTACAATTAAAAAATATATAGAAAAATATACGATAGGACAATATGAAAAACTCTTGTTCATCTAACAATATAAATTAATCTCAGCAATAAAGTTCAACAAAAAAAAGCCAGACACGAATGATTTCAATATATTTGAGACTTACATGAAACTTATCTATTTTGACAGACATCAGATTATCAGTCACCTCTTTTAGGAGTGGGAGTACTGTTTACAAAGGAACATAGGAAAACCTTTGGGGCACTGTTAAGAGTGCTGGTAGTTGCACAGGTGTATACATAAAAACTGAGATGTTTTACTTAGGATTTGTGCTTATTAAGAAAAATAAAATTAAAATGTTAAGACACCCAATTAACACTCAATTAATATCAAGGGGAAAAAAAGCTAATTCTAGATTATTCAATAATTGACAAGGTGGGGGAATAGAAAAATTATTGATAACCATCACCATCAGATTAAGGCTTCCCTTATCACCTAAAAAGCAGTAGGTCTGACTCTTCAGTTTCCACAGATACTTGGTATTCTCAAATATAACAACTGCTTGGCATATGTTACTATTACATGTACTACATGAACTAATCAATGTGAACTACGAAGTAATGATTTATTTGCATCAGATCATTCTCCTGTTAAAAGAAACTAAAAAGAAGTGGCTAGTTAAGAGACTTTCAATTTTACTGCCATTTTCAATCTGTGTCTACTTAAGTTCTGTGAGGATGCCATGGGTAATGTCACCTTTCCTACTGAAAGAACCTTTCTCAAGACCTAACCTTACAGTATTTCACACTCTTCCACTGTCCAAAAAGGACAGCTTCATACACAATTTTGAAAATGTACATTATCCCCATCAAGGGTACATCTCCAGTGACCTAATGCTTAAGAGTTGAGTTAATAGTCTGAACAATTCTGACAGGAACAATGAAAATGTTTTCGTATCAATCGAAACAACTGTTGGGGAATCCTATTGTTATAAATCCTCACTAAAAGAAACCATTAAAATATATGTGTAAAATAAAAGTCTCTAGTTTCAGGGCAACCCAAAATACATTAGCAGGAAAATTACATTTTTACAGCATAAAGTCAAAGCATAGGAAACGGATTATGTTTAAAAACAGTTGAAAATGTTCCTAGTCAATGACAGCTACACAGCTTACCTGTTCCAGCACATCTAACTTTAACTCGAGCTTGCTGAGAACCACGTCTCCACCCCATAGTGAAAGCTGTAGATCCGAAGGTTTTAAATTCTTGATATAGCGATTCACATAGCTCATTAAAATTGGAGTTACATATGACTCCAACATCTTTTAAGGTAAGGGTCAAAGTCAGACTCTGAAAAGGGTCAACACAGAAACGTTAGAACTGAGTCAGCGGTGCAGCAAGGTTTCTCCAGAAACATTTCTCAGGAAGGTCTGGAAAGGCCGAAAAGCGGCTGCTCGCCAACTACCACAGCAGAGAAAATTCAAGCGGACTCCCGGCTCCGGTCACCACTTCTCCACTAGTACTTCAGCTCACCGGGCCTGGCGAGAGGTAGGAGGCACGACAGCGGGTATCGTGGAGTGGAAGGAAGAGAGACAAGCTACCCTAGGCTGCAGTAGCCCTCCACCAGCCCCGCCATCCCCTCAAGGCCCTCTCTTCCCGGAACCCCGCCGGATCTACCGCCACAGAACCAGAACGAGAACCAGGCCCACTCCCACACCCGCCACCGCCATCGCCGCGCCGCGCCGCGCCGCACCCCACCCCCGGGAGACACTCACGCCAGAGTGCTGTGGCGGCTCCTCCACCTCACCGTACCTAGCGTCCGCCCCAGACGGCGTCGCAGCTCTTCTACAGCGCCACTTCCGGGTGTGCCTCACTGGGTGCTCAAGACACTGCGCCCCCGCCCCCTCTTTTCCACTCGGCAGCCCCTCTCGATTTCTCAAGCTGTTGAAGCTAATGGGTCTTCATGGAGAACACTTGCAAACCGCCAGCTTGCGCCCCAGCTCCGACACTGCTAAAGATCCGGACAAAGCTCTAGGAAGTGCCCAGGGGAGGGGGCGGACCCGTAAAGTGGAGACACCCGAAATCCGGAAGTGGCGCTCCCGGGAGAGGGCGGTTGAGGGTGTGGGTTCGCTGCACCTACTGTGGTTCCCGAAGTGGAGGTCAGTCGTAGGTGGGCCAACGCTGGGGGGCTCAGGTCCGTGAGGGGCGGGGAAATGGTGCTAGTACTTCAGGCCCCGAAAAAAGAGACATTGTTGTTTCTCTGGGGAAACGGACGCACTGAGCAGAACTTGAGTGGAGAGGGCAGTGGTGGTTAGCGGGGAAGATTTAAATTTAAGCTCGAGGTTTAGTTGACGGAAAGAGGGTGAATGTAGACAGAAAATTGAAAGGATTCGGAAGTACACTTTTGGAGGATACGTTAGGATTAAATGTGTAAACAGACTCGCGTGTGTTTTTTTGTTTGTTTACTTTCACGAAGCATTGGTAGAGTATACCCTGCTTTGCTGATGCAAGTGCAGGAATGAAGAAAGTATGGTCTAACAAGATTTTGGGGAACGGTTGGCTTACAATCTGATATGAAACTTCAAAAAAACCGCGGGAGTATCAAAATGAAGGAAGTCAGAACGCTAGAGACAAAGTGAAAATGGTTGTTTGGGAGGAATTCTGAATTTTGAATTGGTTTTGCTAAGCTGTTATGAAAGTATGAAATACTACCGTTCCTTGTAGCAACTTGCCAGCTAACAAAGGCAAGTAACGCAGAATGTACACTGACCGTATAGGAATGGAATAAGACATAATGCCTAATTTTTGTTTGTTTGTTTGTTTGTTTGTTTTTTACCAGCTTCTCTTATTTTTAGCAACCTCTGAAGAAAGTACCTACCACTGCACTTTGAAAATAGACATTTCTTGTAAAGTTATTTAATACCTACCCTTGCCTGAAGCACTTTACTGAAACTCAAAAATTAGTTTCTTTAAAGAACTTTAGTGACTACAGGAGTAAAGAGTCATAAATTAAAATGCCACGGTGTTTAGAATAACAAGGTATTTTGTTAAAGAAAATGTTTCGTGCAAAAAGAGCAGCAATAGCAGCCAATTGGTAATTCAGAGCTGCTGCTTCCTCATAAAAACCTCGATAAATAACTCCAACAATTTGAGAATTAGAAAAACGTGGTAAATTAGGCAAAATAATTTCTTAGTTATCTACTTCACTTGAAAAGCAAATAGGTTGAAGCCATGACTGAGGGATTTTAATATAAAGAAAATGATTACTCTAACTGTAGAGCTCTCAGTAATCCACACTAGGAGATCCAGGTCTTCTCATCTTTCTAGAGAAACAAAAAGGGCCTACTTTATTTTGTGGTAGTCTGATATATAAAAACACTGTATTAGGATAAATTAGCCAGATATTTAAGACCCGTAGCAGTAGATACATGACTGGCATTTTTAAACTAAATAATGGAATGCTAAACATTTTTTCTTCTAGTATGCCATTTTTCTTTTGGAGCCAACAAAAAAAAAATTGCCAAATTTGGGTCTTAGGAAAATCATCTGGGTGCTGTTTGAAGTATCAAAATGTAGTCATTTCTGGGTTCAAGCCCCAGCACCACACACACAAACTAAAAGTAGTTCTCAGCCTGCATCCTATTGTGGTATTCTGTAAATAGTCAAGATAAATTCCTTTTCATTAGTATGTTTCATTGCTCATGTTATTTTTTTTTTTAAATAACAAGTGGGCAATCTTTTCCAAACCTCCAGTTATGTCTTTTTATTGTAAGACTTTTGCCCCCACAAATATTTTTAAATCTCTTTTAGAAGATTTTGAGGGAAGTTGATTAGGCAATAGTTCTACAGAGGCAGGCTTTGATCTTAGCAGAAAACTGTCAAATTTCTCACCATTTAATATGTTATCAGTTGTAGGATTTTTATAGACATACTTTAGCAAATCAAGGAAGTTCCCATATATTGCTAGCTTACTAAGATGTTTCCATGAATGGGAGTTTGATTTTTGTCAAATGCTTTTCCTGTATCTATCAATATGATTGTGTAATTTTTCTTCTTTAGCCCATTGATGTGATGGAGTACATTAATTGATTTTTGTCCATTGAACCAGATTTGCATACCTGGGTTAAATCTCAGTCCTGTGTTAGTCAGCTGTCACTGACAAAATGCCTAAGATAATCAAAAGGAAGAAAGACTTATTGTGGCTAATGATTTCAGTCCATGGTCACTTGGCTGTTTTTCTTGGGTTACGGCAAGGTAAAACATCATGTCTAGGAGCATGTGGTCAATCAAAGCTGCTTATCTCACAGGAGCTGTGAAGCAAAGAGAAAGAAAAAGGAAGAGATCAATATCCTCATCAAGGGAACATCTCCAATGACCTACTTCTTCCCCGAGACCCCACCGCCCACACTAGTGACCAAACCTTCAACAGGTGGCCTTCACGGGACTTGTAAGACCCAAACCCTAACAGGGCATCATGTACAATTTTTTTGTACATTGCTGGATTTGATTTGCTAATGTTATGTTGAGGACTCTTGCATCTGCTCTCTTGAGAGATACTGGTTTGTAGTTTTCTTATACTATCTTTATCTGGTTTTGGTAATACAGTTATTCTGGTTTCATAGGATGAGTTAGAAAGTTCAGTATTCCCTCTGCTGCTATCTTCTCTAAGAGATTGTAGAGAATCAATATAATTTATTCCTTAAATGTTTGGTAATATTAACCAATGAGCCCTTCTGGACCTAATGTTTTCTGTTTTGGAAAGTTATTATTAACTCAATTTCTTCATTTCTGCTATAGTGTTTTTGCTGTCTAGCATTTCTTTTTTTATTGTTTCATACAATATCCATCTTTCTGCTTATATTATCCAGCTGGTTTACATGTTGTCTACCTTTCCATTAAAGCCTTTAGCATATTAATAGGTTTTCTTAAATTCCTGGTCTGATAATTCCAACATTCCTGCCATATCTTCCTTTGTTTTTGATGCTTGTTTTTCTCTTCAAACAGTGCTTTTTGCCTTTTTATTTTCCATGAAGTTTTCTCTTGAAAGATAGGCATGATGTGTCAGGTAAAAACAGGAACTGCAGTTGGTAGACCTTTAGTAATGTGGTGGTAAGATGTCAGGGGAAGAAGAGTGCTCTGTAGTCCTATGATTAGGTCCAGTCTTGAAGCTGATGTTAGGTATTCCCTTTCCCAAGTCATCTGGGCTCTCATTAAAACAAAACACAGCAGGTCAGGTTCTGGAAGACCTTGTTAGGAAAAACAGAATGCTATGCCTTATTTTAAAATAGCTCCTTTTCCTTTTCCCCTGTAGGAAGCACATGGGGATTTTTCCTCCATAATCACTGAAAGGACCAACTCTGGAGATAAGATTCACAAAAGCATGGGACCCTCCTCTGACTAGGTCCCCCAGAGTTTATAATTCTCAGACTTGCCCACACTGAGCCTCAAACAATTTGTTACAGTTTAGGTTTTCCTGGCACTTGTTCCATTGGAGGTTTCTGCTCTGATAAGTTTCATTCCCTGTACTCAACCTGTCTCAAATTTTGGGAACAGTGGTTTTCAGTGTGACCTCACTTCTGTGATTTTTCAGTTTATTCAACAGCTTTATATTTGTTAGGATGGAGAGGCAATTTCTAAACTCTTTATATGCCAGACCAGAAACTGAAAATCTTCAGATGAAGTTTTTAAATACTTAAATGGAGAAAGGAACAGGTAGAAAAAGACTTCTTCAGTTTTCTTTTATGGGTAGTATATGGATGGGATGTGGGCACCTTGCATATTATATGGTAATGAAAAGATTATGGCAGTGATTGACAATTATTCAGTAAATCTGATTCCCTTTCCTCCTGTGTAGACAGCTAGATTATTATTCAGCCTTTCTTATGGGTGTTGTGAAGTAATTGCATCCTGACTATCTGAATGTGGACAGAAGTGATGTAAGCTTGGGCCTGGCTCATAAAAGCTTTCCATATGACGGCCTCTTTCCTGCATCACTAACCTGAATTAATAGGATGCAGAGGACTCCAGGACTGAGGAAATAACAATGATAATAACTAGAAGATAGTCTATGAATCATTGCCTAGAGGAATACAAATTGCTGATTGGTAATATCCAGAAGAATTTTACATAATTGAGATATCAACTACTATTTAAGTTATTGAGATGTTTCATAGCAGGAAGTATTATTTTAAATAACAGCCATGAACTGAACTTAATTCAACTTTCAGGACTAAAATTATAACTTGATTTACTCATGAAATGATTGTAGTTTGTTTAAATTTTAAAATATACTTACCTAGGGGGTGGGGTTGTGGCTCAGTGGTAGAGTGCTTGCCTAGCATGTGTGAGGCACTGGGTTCGATCCTCAGCACCACATAAAAATAAATAAAAGGTATTGCGTCCATCTACAACTAAAAAAGTTTAAAAAATAAAATATACTTACCTAGACAATCACTAAATTACTTATTGACTACTTTTTACATATTATTCTTTCTTACATTTATAACAAAACATGACAAGATGAAGCTCAGATGCAAAAAGCGACTACCTGTGACCACAGCTAATCAACCCAAGTTTTCTGATTTCAAGCATCCAATCCCCACACACACTTTTGGTTTTTTTTTTTATTTAAATTTGGAGACAGGATCTTGCTAAGTTACTTAGGGCCTCACTAAGTTGCTAAGACTGATTTTTAAAGTGCAATTCTGCCTCACCCTCCCAAATCCCTGGGATTCTAGCATTTCTCTCCTTTTGAGAGGAAGAAAATAATTACTAGAGTCAATAGCACCACAAGCTTGTCTAGGTTCAGTTATATACTTTAAGTAGCTGTACAAAGCACTTAATGACTAGCTTCCTAAATAGTTAAAGTATATAAACATTCTTAGGGTAGCCTCAAAATTAACTGTAAACAAATATCTGGCCATCTTGTACAGGTATTTTTCACTATGAAAACTGGGTACACTGAAGTTCATTTGATAGGAAATCAATAATCATAGTTGGTTGAAGTTATTTAAGTGTTTGGTATTGTGACTTATTAATTTTTTTTTTTTTTGCTGGTACTGGGGATTGAACCCAGGGCCTTACACATGCTAGGGAAGTGCTTTAACACTGAGGTACATCCCCAACCTCAAGATGTTCTTTGAATGCCAACCATGTGGCATACACCTTGCTAGGCACTTAGGCATGCCTATATGGAAGGAGCTCAGTTTAACTGGAATCACAAATATAAAAAAGAAATAATTAAAATATTATGATTAAGTGGAAATGCACGAAGTGCTGTGGGACATTGAAAAATCATTTAGAACTGTAAGAGAAATGGTCAGGATTTAAGAGAGGAAATGTTGGCTACAGATAACACTTTAACCTTCTATTAAAGAAGTAGTTTGATTCTCCAAGGACAGAGACTGGGAAAAGTAGGCAGAGTCCAACTTCTACCCAACAGAAAAACAGGGTATTTTTCCCACTGACTTAAGCCTTTTAAGAAAAATCAGTTAACTTTCTGTTTGTCTCATTAAAATAAAGTAGACGCTACCACCAGTGGAATGGTCTAATTTAAGACTCTTATCAGAGAACAAAAATCATTCTAGAAGCCTCCATTAGAGCAAACTAAATTGGAGGATAGATAAATACACTAGTGGAACTGAATGAAGAGCCCAGAAATGAACCTCCTTACCTTATTTATGCCTTTTTTTTTTCTTTTTTCTTTTTTTTTTTTTGGTACCAGTGATTGAACCCAGGGTGCTCAACCACTGAGCCATATCCCCAGCCCTTCTTTATTTTTTATTTTGAGGCAGGGTCTCACTCGGTTACTAAGGACCTCACTAAGTTGCTGACACAAATTAGATCCTCCTGCTTCACCCTCCTGAGCCTTGTGTCATGCTCAGCTATTTATGACATCTTGATACAATGACAGAAATAGCTTTATAAATCAATGGGAAAGGGTTTGCATATTTCAGTAATTCTTACTGAGCCACTTACTCTTTATTTAGGAAAATATTAAAATTAGATTCCCACTTTAGATATAGGAATGAAGTTCAAGTTTTAAGGGGCCTGAAACTTATAATCTGTGAATCCTCATTCAAGAAAAAGAATACTAGAATATTTTACTTTTACAAATTTTATAAAAATATATAATTGATATGAACATATTGCTTGGTCTTCTCCCAAGGTCTCAGAAAGGACTTGTGCAAGTAATGGTCCCTGACACTTAAACTTCATTAGTTCACAGTAAATCTACCTCTGCTCACAACAAATATAAAAATAAATCCCAAGTGAAATAAAAACTAAATGTTAAAAGAAAAAACTTTTACTTGTTAAAGGAGTTATAGAATGAAACTTACAGTGTTTCAGAGAGGAAGGATTTATTAAATAAGACACAAAAAGGAAGATTATTTTTTTACCCCTCAGTAGTAAGATGAAAAAAAAATGAAGATTTTTAAAACAGTAAAAGCATAATGTTTTATATATTAAAATTAAAGAAGGTGGTCTTCATCCAAGAACATGATAAGGTTAAAAACAAGCCACAACTCAGTGGTAGAGGGCTTGCCTCAAATGCATGGAGCACTGGGAGCAATCCTCAGCACCACATAAATAAATAAAGGTATTGTGTCCATATACAACGAAAAAAAAAATTTTTTACATGTTTTAAAAAAAAGCCACAAGCTAGGTGAAGATTTATGCAATATATATTAGTTAACAAAGTATTAGAATCCTGATTTTATAACAAATGACAAATTAATGACTTAAGGATAGAACAATAGAAAAGTTCATAGAAGAGAAGCCCATATGTCTAATAAATCAAAAAAAATATGTTTAACTTCACTAATCAGGGGAATGTGATTTTAAACACCCTGTTATTTCCTACTCATCATTGATAATATCTTTAACATCTAATGACAATGAGTGAAATGGTGGGAACTCCTACACTGCTGGTGAGCACTACATGTAGACAAGAATTTAGCAATACCTATAGGAGTTAAAGGTTTATATAATCTGTGACTCAACATTTCTACTTGTAAGTATATACTCTTCTATATATGCACAAGGAGACATGCTTAATGGTATTTTTACAGCTTTTTTTTGTCTAGTAAAACAGTGCAGGGCTGGGGTTGTGGCTCACAGTGGTAGAGCGCTTGCCTAGCCCATGTAAGGCACTGGGATTGATTCTCAGCACCACATATAAAAAATGAATAAAAAATAAAGGTCCATCAACAACTAAAAGTATATGTAAAAAATTTTAAAACAGTGCAAACAATTGAAATGTCATAGAAAAATTGTTAACTAAACCAATATTCACAAAATAGAATATTATATAGTACTGAAAATGAATGTTAGAATTTTCACTTTCAAATGGTTTATGTTCTTTGGTGGAGGGTGGGTGCAATACTAGGGATTGAACCCAAGGGTAATCTATCACTGAGCTATATCCCCAGCACTTTTCATTTTTTGATTTCAGGCTGGATCTCACTAAGTTGCCCAGGATGACCTCAAACTTTCAATCCTCCTGCCTCAGACTCCTGAGTCACTGGGATTATAGGCATGTGCTACTTCTCCTGCCTTCAACTGCTCTACCTACAGTGAGGAATACATTTTATATCATGACTCAATACATATACACATATACATAAAACCAATATGTATATAAATGTATATGTGTATATGTATTGAGTCATGTAAAATATATACATATGTGTATATATCAGTAATATAATATGCTTATATATTGAGTTTCAGAAAATAGAATGCATATGATATGTTCTATTTTTCTTTACTGTTTCTTTTTCAAAGCAATTTGTGACCTACTAAATTGATTTTGTGAGCTATTATTGATATGCAACCCAAATTAGAGAAAATAGTGAACAGAATTACATATTTATCAACATTAATCTGAAAAACATAACATTGAGAAAAACATTAGTAACAAAATATAGCATATCATATATAAAACATATGAATATATATATATATATGCCCACATACATATGTGTGTCATTTAAGAAATGCTACAGATTTACTATAGCTAATCATATGTATATATTAAAATAGTTTTTAAAGCCTTCAGGAGAAAGAGAAACACCAAATTCAGGACAGTAATTACTTTAGAAGAGAAAGAAACAAAATGAAACAGGAAGGAGTTACAGAGTAGTCCAATTATGTCTATAATCATTTCTTTTCAAATAGAAACAATATTAATATTTGGTAGGTGTTGAGTATATAGGTTTTATTTGTGTTTTCATAAATGTACAAAATATTTTATATAAAATTATTCAATGAAACAGTATTTCCCAACTTTATACCACCTTCAAAAAAATCACATCCAACTGGGCACAGGGGCACATGCCTATAAGCCCAGTGGCTCTGGAGACTGAGGCAGGAGGATCCAGATGGTGTGACTCTACTTTGTGTACAGCCAGTGAAACAATAGCTGTACTCCATTTGTGTTCAATGAATCAATAAGTAAATAAAAAAAAGAAAATAAATAAAAATATTAAAAAGGGCTGGGGATGGGGATGTAGCTCGGTGGTTAAGCACCCTGGGTTCAATCCCCAGTACAAAAAAAAAAAAATCACATCCCACATTTTCAGGGCAGTGTTTGCCCTGAAGAGAGAGAGAGAGAAGAGAGAGAGAGAAAATGAGAGAGAGCATGAAGGCAAGAGAGAAAGTGAGTGAGATAGGCAGCAAGAGAAAGAGCGAGAGTAAGAGAGGGGAGAGGAAAAAAAAGTGCAGAAGATGGCACAGAACTCTCTTTTGAGTGGTGCCCTTTTCCTGGGCTGATGATGTTCTAGCCAATGGCTGCCAAGGACGTTTGCAGGCCAATGATTGCTGAAGATATTGGTGGGTGGAGGAGCTTGGAGGGGGTAGGGATAGCTGCAGCAAAAGGGCAGGTGGTCAATAGTGCAGCTTTATATTACATTCCCCCATTTTTGTTTTTATAAGAAGATCCCTTTGGACACATGGGTGAAGGTCCATCTTCAGTCTTGAAGGAGAAGCAGTTGGTTGATTGGTTGGTGAATTTCTGTATGTCCACCAGCTCTGGAAATTGTGTATCTGGTCTTGTCTGTAGGCATTTTAGCAGACATGACCCTTGGAGACTAAAAGGGCTCTGGAGACACTGACATTTCAGTCTCCCAGGTGCAGTCTCCAACTTCCCAGACTCTGATGGCCTCCATTCCTGGTTTTGACCAGATTTCCTATTCTACACTATCTGCCTGTCCCCAATTCTGGCTTCATTTCCCCCTTTTATTTAGGAACTCCTTACTGCTTACTGTAAGGAAAGGGGGCATCTATAGTAAATTTTAGAGGAACAAGTTCTAATCATTACTACAGGGTCTATCTTAAGTATTTTTTTGTTCTATTTTGCTGTACCAATTAATAATGATACTAGGTATAATGAGCTAGAAAGATATGGCTATATCCTAATCCCCAGAACCTGTGAATATTATGATACATGTTAAAAGACTGAATATTATAAGGCAAAAATGTGACTAAGTTAAGAATTTTAAGAGGAGCATTATGCTGGATTTGCCAGGTAAACCCTAAATCCAACGAAAGGTGTCCTTCTAAGATGAGGTAAAGGCAGGTAACAAGGACAAAGAGGAGGCAGCACTGGAACCATGGAGGTGGAGACTGTAGTGATGCAGTTAAAAAAGTCAAGGAATGCTAAGAGCCATCAGAAGCTGGAATAGGCAAAAATAAATTCTCTTCTAGAGCCTAGAGGGATTACAACACCTTAACTTTGAACATCTGACCTCCAGAATTATACAAAAATAAACTTATTTTGTTTAAGCCATCTAGTTAGTGGTAATTTGTTACAGCAGTCATAAGAAACTAATACACTAAGTCAGAATGGCAGGAGAAATAGTTTTCCTATAGCATGAATATTAAGCCTAAACATAAGATGTGATAAGATGCTATCTAAATTGACCAAAAGACTTATGACAGAAACACAATAAGAACTCTTTTACAGGGAAATTCAAGTGATATCTCTATGAGGTCAAGATTTAAAAATAAGCAGTTAAAATATTTCTCTTTTTTGTTGTGTTCTGTTTTCTGTAGTGCCAGAGCCTCAAACATGCTGATCAAGTACTCAACCACTGAACTACCTCCGCAGATCTTGAAACATTTCTTTACCTAGGATGGACCCAGTTCATTAGGAAGGAAATGGGGAAAAGAGAATTACTGTGATAAAATATTATGGGAAATCTGAGTGGGGCCTAGTGGCACACGCCTGTAATCCCAGCAGCTC